>VZTO01002938.1:30606-74845 GCA_013400615.1 Syrrhaptes paradoxus | reverse complement strand
GTTCCACTTGAATATGAGAAAAAACTTCTTTACAGTGAGGGTGACAGAGCACTGGAACAGGCTGCCCAGAGAGGTGGTGGAGTCTCCTTCTCTGGAGACATTCAAAGCCCATCTGGATGCATTCCTGTGTGATCTGATCTAGGTGTTCCTGCTCCATCAGGGGGATTGGACTAGATGATCTTTTGAGGTCCCTTCCAATCCCTAACATTCTGTGATTCTGTGTGATTCTGTGACCTCACTGGCAGGTGTTCTAACGTCTCTCAGATGTATACTGCAGGTTCTGTGAGACATGCGAGCTTATTCAAAAAGTGAAAGATCTGTGGGAATTTCCCCAGGAATGTAGTTAGATCCACCATGAACACTGTAATACTACTAAATACACTTGAACACTCTTGGGAAGAACAAGGTCGCAATGAATAGCTATTTTTCTATAAAGGTTGTCTTACAACAATGCCATCTGTCCAACATTCTGTATACTTTCATATATACACTCAGAGTAATATGTAACAACTTTTTCTTCTTTTCTTGGCCAGACTGACTACGTGGTGCCAAAGCAGTGGAATAAGAGGGAGGTCACTTGGGAAAGTGTGAGAAAAGTCAGAAATAACTCAGATTTTATGAAAGAAGTAAGTGTAACATTGAAGAATGAAGTTTTGTTTTGTTAGAGTTCCATTGGCAAAACTGATTCTGCTGCCCACAGATAATGAACCATACTATTTGTTTTGACCTTGTTGCTGTGAGCAACAACATTCCATGCTATGGCAAAGGAAGAATGTGTTGCATGGAATATTTTTTTTTCTCCATTCTCTCAGACTGTGAAATATAAGTGGAAATCTAGGATGTGGGAAGATTTGGGGAACCTATCAAAAAGCTTCCTTTCTTCTCTTCCCTTCCACCACTTCCCTAAATAGACTTAACCACACCACTTCATTCCTATCTGCTGGGACCCAGTTTTCTAGGATTTCATGCTGCAGTACAAGTGTGGGTAGTGCTAGTTAGACTCTGATGGCTCTAGTCTGGCTAGTGAAGTGTATGTGGTCTGGTTCCCCAGCCCATTGCCTTCAACCCCAACTGTCCTCAAATATTTTCCTTCATTCTAGGATGCTGCTTAAAGCCAGCCCTTTGTTCCAAAGCTATGCAGTAGCAATAGGGTATTTTAAATACAAATACTGAAGAAAGATCACAAGACTTAGACTACCATGGACATTAAATCACGTCAATGATATTTTGGTTTGACTTTCATGGCATTTTTGGAAGGACGACTCAAAACACATGAAAGTCTGGGCTGATTCTACTTTCTAATGTAATTGTTTCTGTTCCATAGCTTGATTTTTGCAACCTGCCTTTTGAGTTAAGTAAGCTTTTCAGATTCAGATAATCCTTTTGACTTATCCTCAAGGCACCTACACCTTGTAGTTTGTTGTTCACCAAGATACACTTTGTCTCAAAGGGAGAGTTAATATAATATGATGTCCTTTAAAGACAGTTTCAAGGAACAATGGGAAGTGAGCAAGATGCTGAACATAGTAGGATATTAATGAGAGACAATTACCTGTCACGGAGTATATAGCCTGGTTGCTAGTTTGCATCTGCAGTTAAACTAATACAGCTCATCTCAATCTGTTAAACTACTCGGTTTATAATTTTTGACTTATCTTTTTTTTCTTTTCATTGGAATCACCTCCATTTCCAAATATAATTAGAAAAATGATGGACGTAAATTTTCCCATGCTTACTTGGACACATTTAAAGTGTTTTATGAAAAAGTTAAGTCCCCACACATGAATTCCCATTGCTTAAGAAATCTCAGTGTACTGCTGGAAAAAATCCTGGCTGGATGGGAGGATGAAACTGATTATTTAATAGAAGTTTTCCAGCTCTCCCAGCTTTTTTACCCTGTAGGAATAATGCTTTGAACTGGACAACTTCAGAAGTTTAATGGAATTTCTCCTATTTATGTCAAGGGTAAATCTAGCTCTGCAAGAAGAAAGCAGTTTGTTGTTCATAAGCAATACCTTTAAAGCCTAGTCAAGATGTCACAATGTCTTTCAAACAAGGCTTCAAGAGGCAATAGAAGGTATATGAAAGAATTGGAAAAAATAGAATAATACTAATGTTCCAAAACTGGAGCCAAAAGATAATTTTTTTCTAGTCCTTATTGAAGCAAAATTCACCTCTATATAAGTGACAGGTTTGCTTGGTTAGAGACAAGCTGACTGGTCTATGTATGGAAATGTACAATCAGCAGATCCAATATTTAAGGGTGTCTCTTCACCACATAGTTTAGAAGCTGGGTTTGTCATTTGACACATAAAAAGGAAGGGTTTATGGACAATTCTGTAAGAACAAACACTCATTATTGAGTTCGTTAGTAAATAATAATGATAACAGCACCAGACTACTGATTGCTGTCAATGAGTAATGAGCTTATACTTTTTGTGTATTTATTATTAGATTTTCTGTGCTCATCAGAAACTGAGGGTAGCATTGTTCACTACATATATCTTCATATTGCAATCAGTATAATGGTACACTTTTCATAGACATCAGACTTTAATATTAATCTATTTTTATTTATACACCACAGAAAGACACAAAACATCTTCACTTCTATGATAAAGCCTTCATTCAAAATAAAGTATGGTTATATCATCACTGGGGTTAAGAAGATTTTATGTTTACTACTCAAGAGATTAATGGGTCACTCAAGCATTTACATTCTCATACATTTTTATGACAGTGCTATGAAGTAAATTTGATGTATGTTCAGAAGAGAATGATAGGTTTAAATGTCTAACAGCTGCTCTTTTGAATTTCAGCAATGTTTTAAGTGTTGTTACCATTTAGCACTTTCACTGCTCACTGCAATTTACTGTTTGTTGCATTAGTTATTTGTATTTGCACAGGAAGACAAAAGGTAAAGAATTAATTACAGACCAGAAACAATTTTACTTCCTTTAAGCCACCTGAATCTAATCAATCTTATAGCAAGCACTGCTGTGAAAAAAAAAACAACCAACACTTTTCAGAGCGTTTATTGAAAGATTTCAGTGAAAAACCATCTTAGCCACAGAAGCTGTGTGTACAAATACACACCCTTTCCTGGATCTGGTTTGAAGATTATTCCAAGTGTTGAAAAGCACTTGATGTCCTCTATATCGCAAAACCAGTTTTGATGAGTAAACAACCTGGAGGGGACTGATTTCAGCAAAACAGGCCATTGAAATTGCATGTGTTTGGGAGTGGCAGTAGCAGCAGGAAATTCTGGTCTTTTAGCTCCAATCAACTGAAACAGCTTCAAACACTGCTGTAGTCTTTTCCTATGTGAAGTGTACAACACTAAAGGTAAGGCACTTAGTACACTTCACTTAAGACAAGATTGTTTAACACAGCAGGGGAACATGTTTTTCTAATCACCCCCTACTATGAACCAGAGCCAACACAGGGGCAATTAAATAAGAAAGACCAGAATGTCACTATAGGCAAGAACAAGCTGTGTTAGGAGACAGGGTAGTCATCACTAGGGACCACACAGGTCTGCTTCTGTATGCCTTTGCAACTCCTTATTCCGTATATAGCACCAGTTGTTTCATAAATACCTGTGGACTATAGCAGCCCTCACAGTGAATACAGCAGGAATTGATATAGCAGGGAGCTGGGAGATAGCCCTTCTCTAGCATGGTCTGTGCTGCATACAAAGGCTCAGTTCTATGATGAAGTTGCATTTGTGTGACCACACATTCCCACTTGTCCCCATTTTGAAGAGGGCTTAGTTTAACCCTGAGTCATGGTTTCACAACTGCCTCATTATGTGAATGAGAAAAAAGACGACTATGCTGGATTCCAAAAGCAGCCAATAAATCTTTCAGAAGCCTAATTTTATTTTAGGAATGGTGCCTCAGGCAAGACTTGTATGGCTTAGAAAGGAAAATGTTTAAAACATTTGCAAAAGTTCTGTAAACCTGGTTTACCCAGTTTCTGCTCTCTGTGTTACGCTATTCTGAAGACACTCAAAGCTTAATGGCTCCATCAAGTTGGAAAATAGAAAGAATACCCTGTTACTTATAGGAGAAGCAGGCTGTTGTTAAGTTTAAGGTTATCATTGCAATACATTTATTTCACAGTCAACTTCGTGACTGCCTGGAGGAATATAACATGGAATTTAGTCTAAAGTTATAAGCCAGAGGTTTATCACCCATCCTACCATCACTTTCTGGTTATGCAGAACAGACAACACAGTCTTCGTAAATACCAACTTTGCATATTGCTGGGTTTGTTCGTGCCTTCCTAAACAATGTTGTCACTATTCCTAGCCACATTATGCAGTCATATCCTCTAGTCTCAGAACAGTCTGCAGAAATGCAGTTGGAGCAATTAGCCTTGGTCCCTAGCACCACATAAACTCTCCAGTCCTTCAGTACCTTGCCCACCATTAGAAATACACAACAAGAATCCTGTGCTTTCTGCAGAGGCAATTGATGACTGGATATCATATCCCAGGATGAGGCACTTTGCCATATAGGAAGTAAAGCAAGAAAATAATTTGATAGCTCCACAGCAAGTCTTGCTACTTTGGAGAAGCTAGGAAGATAGTGTCCCAGAATTAAAGGGAGGAAGGGAAAAAACAAAACAAAACAAAACAAAAAAACCACAAAAAAAACCCCAACCCAGAGATTATTTTTCATAATATGGAAACTAAAGTCAGGGGGCGGGGAAAGGGGGGAAAGCAGACAGTTTTTTATCATTCTCTAAGTGATGTGCTTCCGAGAAGCTTCTCAGCCCTTCCTTCATTAGCAGCCATCCAAAAATCTATGAAATTTTAAGAAAGAACAAAAGGAGAAAAAGTCTTGTGAACTTTTAGATGCCTCAGAGAAGTAAGGCCAGCTGACTCAGGCATGCAGAGAGAAGTACTCAGAACTACAAAAAAGAAGTAACACAACAGGGCCGTTCATCCCTAATCTGGATGCTGGCTAAGCAATGCTTTGAAATAGTCCACAGACTACAGGAAGACAAAAAAAGACGTGGAAGAAGTATGCATGTCCACTACAGATAAACCGACTTCTTAAGACATCTTAAGTGTACAAAAATTTAATCATTCAAATTATTGGTCACCATCTAAAGTCACTGTACCTTGTTTCCCTGTGCTTAAGGTTTCTGCTGTATACAGTGAGGTTCATAGCACTTTTCCACTTTTATCATATATTGATTAATGATTTTAAAGTATTTATTTGGACTGAAGAAGATGTATCAGCAGTAATACAAAGTCTTAAATTATTTAGTATGTAGCAGTATGTCTAAAGAATAACTCACTCCAATAGGAAAATTTGGACAATCTAAATTTTCCTAAATTGGTAAAAATGCTCGAATTAGACTTTTCCCCACAAATATCTTCTGGAAGAGATTAATTTCCATACTGAACTACTACATAATTGTAAGTTAGGTTAACATTAAGTTCCATTAATGTGTGACTTTTGAACAAAATGTTCTCAAGTTAATTTTTGAAAAACTTCAGTTCCACTGTCAGACGGGATTTTTTTCCTGCTTAAGCCCTTGTTATGCAGACAATTTTCTGTCAAATTAATCTTTTCAATATATTAAAAACCCTAATAGCAAATTTATGATATTATTATTTTTCTTCAGTAAATCAGAAACAGTCTCTTATAATTATAATGATATTGCCTAGCATTATTTTCTTCTATACATAGATTTGTTGCCTCGTTTCTCCAAACATACTTCATTATGACTGATAAAACCCCAGATAAATAAGTGTAGATACACAAATTAGAACAAATATAATGTTATTAATGTTACTTTATACTCCCAAGAAAACTTACAGCAACGTATAAATTTACTTGCTGAAGAAAATAAATGAAAAGATAATTAAGCTCTAATTAAAATTACACTCTAATGTGCATCTACAAGGATGAGCAATTCTGGCTAGAGTATCATTAACCATGTACGTTAGCATTTGTTTGTACTTATAGCTAGGCATGAATTTATTTAAAAAACCCAAAGATCTCATTTCAGCACCCAAGCACGCGCTTAGTCCCCCTAAAGACGGTGTATTTAAGTTGCTTAATAGCAATAGATTATCCATATGCTTAAGATCAAGCCTGAATGGATGCTTTGCTGAATTAGAGTCAAAATTATGCTTAGTCACAGGCTTAGTTCATGCATCTGTGCTAGCTGGGGGCAGGGGAGGAAGACATGGAACCAGAGTGCCTCATCTTTCGTAAGTTCATATTAGTGGTGTCAGTCCTTGAACTCCTAGAGCAGAAGTGGGAGGATTTAGCTCTAGAAGGTGAACAGACACGGTGAGGCCATGACTCGCCCACTGTTTAACAGCCTGCAGAGCTGGACCAACAGGCATACTTAAAAGCAGAGGTGGGACCAAGATGTAAAGCGTAGCACACTGAGATCACAGTCTCAGCACTCTGCATGCATACATAGCGTCTGCAACTGATATCATACCATGCACAGCTACAATTCTTTGTGCATTGCTTTGCAAGAGCATACAACAGCTAAAAAAAATGCCAATTGCCTACGCAAAATAAATATGCAAAGTGAAATGCATATTTGCTTATATGCAAGATCAAAAATATGATGTCATACAAAATTTTTGAGCCGTAAAATGAGTCACTGAAGAGCCATGAGTAGAGGGTGGGAGTCCTCCTTCAAGTGCATCTAGATATACCCCCCACCACCACAATATCTCTCATGTGTTTGATATGAAGCTGAACAAATAGAGATTGCACATGTGTTCACTTTGATGTTCTCAGACACCACAGACAGCCCTTATATCCTACAGTATCCTAGCAAACTAGACTAGATCAAATAGCTCAGTTGCAGATCCTCTCCCTTCATTAACCCCCAAGCATACTTCTGTGGTACTGTGTTTCATAGTACTGTAACATCAGCAAAGACAACTGACAGATCAGTTAAGAGACAGCAAGTATTTACCTCGGTAAGCACAGAGAAGAAGGGAATGAGTAAACATGTACTCTTCCCCACTTTGTGGGTTTAGAAAGGTATTTCCAAACCACATGAAATTCACTAATTTCTACATCCAAAACAATCTCTCGATGACTCCAAATAGTTGGAGTGAATGATCTAAGTCATAAGGAAGCTGCAGCTACATTCTCAATTGCTCTGAAGTTTGTGCCACATTTTGGAACTGCAAAGTGAAGACAAAGTGGATCTAAAATCCAGCAAGTCAGAATGATTTGGTTTTACATTTTTCTACCCTAGGCTGATATGATGCAGAGATACTGAGCAGTCTAGAATTACTCACTAATTTTTATATGCTTCTGAATAGCCTTTATAGAATTGGAAACTAAAGTAATTTAATCTAGTTACAATGAATTCTTTGGTGTCAGCAGCTATTTATATGTTTATGTTTTCACCACTATCTACATAAAATGTTTTCAATCATAGGAAGAATGGACAGCATTCATTTAGCCTTTGGCTTTTTCTTATACCTTACTATCTTGACCTGCCTTTGGACTAACAAATTCTTTTTACTTTGAGAAAGGCTTCTCCTTCTTATTTATGGAAGAAGCATCATGGGGCAAAATGCGAAGCACTCAAAGACTTGAAGCTTCAGCTCTCACACTGTGTTTAGCATTAAAGCATGGATTGTACAGCTAGAAAATTTACAGAGGTATCTCTGACTGTCTAGAATTATTTCTTATGAAGAAAGAAAATCTATGTTCTAAAAGGCCTCACAGGAAAGGAATAATCATGGAAGTCGCTAGACAAAACATTTTAAAAATCCTAGTGTACTTCTATTGAAGTTAATGATAAAAAAGCCTGGTGACCTCAGGAGCATAAGACTTTAATGTTTGTAAACAACAGGTAACTGTAGGAAGATATACAACATAATTGATGCCATTTTTCCTTTAATATTTATCTCACGGTATTAAATCTGTCCACACTGTGTTTTAAGGAAAACTCTTCTGCAGTTGGTTCTTCCCACTGTATTCCAGTCAGCAACCAAAAATGTCTAGGGTCTGCCCAAACATTTAATTGTTCCAGGCAAGAAAGAATTCAGCACCCACAAAGTCTGCTTTATCCTCTCCTCCTGGTTAAGGTTATTCTGATTTGCAATAGTAGTTCATCAAGATTATAACATGACAAAACTGTTCTGAGCACACATACTGTGAAATGCTAACAAAAAAATTTAAAAAAAAGCACAAGCAGAGCTAACGCACAGAATGTGGATCAGCTGCATCAAGTGAATGAGGAGAATGCCCTCGGGGGGAAAGAATTATCCGAAAGGTGCCACTGCTCTCTGGCCCTTTGGAGACTCAGGGCCACAGTCTGGCCCCTGCTCTTCACAGCTTGTGCCATTTTTTTGCTGAGCTCCTCCAACAGCATACCTGGCCATAAAAGGAGGTCTCAGTGTAGACCCTTGTGGCTAGGAGCGGGAAAGGCTGAGGCAGGCTGCACCCAGCAATGCTCTGCTTCCCTGGGAGGGTAGGGGGCAACACTGGCAGCTGTCGAGGCCCTTTCACAACCCTGCATTTGGAAGAGAGGACAGTGGTTCAGAGCACTTTGGAAGGCATTGCTGTCCTGACCTGTCTTTCTCGGGAAGTAGAGCAAGTTTGTGCCTTAAACTTTTATTTTAATTCTCATTTCTGACAGGCAAAAGCATTTTCTGCTAGTTGCCTTGAAGAAAAAAAAAAGGAAAGCAGAGACAAAAATTTATAGAATTATTTGTTAATATTTTTTGGCAGCTGTACGTATACTACTCTCTTGCTGTGACCATAATCGAAGTCTAATGTTGCTCCCAAGGAATGCTGTGGCAGTATTCCCACTGACTGCAGTGCGAGTGGATCTGGGGCCTTTGTTTGGTCAAAGCTGTTCCAGATGGAGTCCAGAGGATTCCCACCCGGCATTCCAGTTGTAAAGAACAACTCTGCCCTTCTCTTCCAAAATGAGTTTTCTGGCTCCAGCTATGGCTGACCTGTTGGGACCAGTAGTGGAAATGGCTCACTACCATTGTGCAGTATGACCCCTTGGGAGAAAGGGGTAATGCTGTGTTTTATTAGCTGCATACTAGTCTAATCAACGTTAAGATGGTTACATTTGGTATAATTCAGTTTGGCATTGTATGTGTTGAAAGGGTTTCAGCTGGTCACAGGAATACAGTTGCTGTTGGGATAGAAATATAATTATAGTACACCAGTGGGACAAATTTTGAAGGATGTGAACATTTAAATCCCAGTACCGGTGTACCTACCCACATGAAACTATAGCAGAAGCATAACACAGGAAAAATGTAATCTACCCCAAAAGGAAATGTGACAATTACAAAAGGGAAAATTCTTCAGTTCTCAGTGAGGTTTCCCTAGGGTCTTGAATGGTTAAAAAATTGGTTAGAAACTTAAATTTGCATCTAACTTCATAAAGTACTAATATTGCCCATCATTATTAGTGAAGTATTAGCATCACAGTAATTTCTGTGACCAGCTGAAGTGGGCCTAGTTCTGAGAGGACAGATGTGCAGGAACACCAAGCTCTTTGGTATTTTCAATTTCAAAAATCACTAGTCACCTGTGAAAATTTAGGCTGCTATCATCATTAGGTATTACTTATAAATAAAACTTCCCTTCCCTTGACTTTGTTAATAACTCACTGCTCACCTATAGCTCTAATTCTGTAAGCAAACTGATGCATGTTCGTGCAAGTAGGACTTCAGAGCAGACTGCAAACTTAGGCCAGTAGAAAAATAAGCACTACCCTCCAAGTTACCACAGTACCCAGCTTGAAGTTTTTGCTCCAAAATGTTTGATTTGGTAATACCATAAAGTGTTGCCAATCTCTCAGTTCATATGAGATTCACCAAATCATGCACAGTAGTTTTTCAAATCCATACTTATTCAGAAACTTACAAGTATAAGAAATTAAACTTTATCCTCTCTTGTGTTACATGGCTGAGCCTGTGCAGGTTAAAAGCCAACCACCCTGATTAATTCTAGCCTGAAACACTATGACACCAGCGAAGAATACATCGACGCAAGGCACCTGCATGCTTTTATGGAAGATTTTTGATTTCTTAAGTGGAATGGGTGCTGTAACAGCACACAGATACCTTTGGTACACAATGCAATCACTGGCTTAAGATCTTGTTTCATAAATCAGTTTTCTTGTCTTTCTGGTCAATTTAGCCTTAGAAACCAGATAGACCTCAAACACAAAAGGACATACAAACACTCTGTCAACATTTTCTGAGAACTGTTATGCTAAAATGTAACCTTTTAGTCAAATTTCATTAAGGCGTGCATTGAGAAACAAGGGAACATACCAAGCAAATTATTTAGGCACTCCTGTAATACATATAAGATTCTTGTGTGTTGAATCAGCAGTTTCAGAGTTCTGACCAATTGTTTTGCTTTCACCTCCACATGGTTACTATACAAACTTTACTTTTATTTTTGAACAACCATAGATTGTACCCATTTGCCAGAGGAGCCTCATTGGCTCAATTGTTTTACAAGACTAGAAAATACATACAAGTTTACAAAAGTTGACAGAAAGCAGAGGTGGTAGGGTGGGGAACAACTCATTTTTTAATAAACTGTTATTGACTTAGTCCTGGTTTTGGCTGGGGCAGAGTTAACTTTCTTCATAGCAGCTTTTGAGAGGCTATGATTTGGATTTGTGCTGAGAAGAAGGCTGATAGCATACTGGTGTTTGTAGTTACTGCCAGGACAGTCAAGGACTTATGGCTTCTCTACTGTGCCAGTGTCTGCAGGTGCAGGAGAAGCTGGGAGTCAGGACAGTCCCAATTACTGGCTTAGGATTCAACCTTAGGTTTAAGACTGAGACCCGAGTTGGCCAGTGGTGCATTCTGTGTCATGCACGTTCATGCTCAGTATATAGATGAGGGTTGACCAAAAGTTCTCTCTTGGGGTCATCTCTCTCTCAGTCAGCTCTTGCTCTCTTGGACACTTGGGCTCTTATCTCTTTTCCAGGACTGGGATTTTGGGACTCTCCCTGCTCCAGGATCATTAGCTGTGAATGGGCTGAACCTTGGTCTGTGGGTGGTGAGCAGTATATATTACTTTTATCATTACTGTTTTCAATTTAATTGTAGTTTAGTTATGAAATTGTTCTTATCTCAACCCATGAGTCTCTTTTCCCTTTACTTCTCTACCTCCTCCCCAGGAGGGGGGAAGGTGTGTGAACAAGCTGTGTGGAGTTTTGCTGTTAGCTGAGTGGGTTCAAACTGCAACAGACTAAAACAACCTTGTTTTTTAGTATCTTGAGAGACACTGACTAAAAAACAAACTAAACAATATTCTCCTGTAAGGTTCTGAAGCAAATAGCCTCTCTTGGACTTTTACTAGACACCAAACTGGGCTTTGATTCCACAATAATATAAATGAAGTTGATGATATCTCCAAGATGACACATTAGTGAAACAGACTTTGTAACCAAGAGGCAGACATAACTGTAATGCCTTATGGACTTCCAAAACCTGTCCAACAGTTTTTCTTTTACTAATGCACATTTCAATCTGATGAAAGATAGGCAAGGAACAGAAAAAGCACACATAAGGTAGATGGTGCTTTGCATTCAGCAGGCAAATTTGTATGACATTTTCTGCCTTCCATTTTCTCAGTGAGTGAGTGAAAGCTTGCACATGTTTGTCAGACTGGCCCTCCATTAAATGGCTCTTCAAGGAAATAAGGGGATATTTATGCCCAGTGACTAATGAATGGATGCATTCCAGCATCTGCTATTGTGTATTTCCTGTAAAGTCATTTATTATTCTATCTAACAAACACAGTGTTCTTGGGTTGATGCTTAAGATTAATGAGGCATTTGCTCCTATTCAAAAAACAAGTTCAGAAGACACATTTTCTCCCATTCAGCTGTGCTGATAGTTTAATTAACACCATTAATACATATAAGTCACCAAAAACTGTTTTATGGTAACACTGAGGAAAGTTGGTAAAGCAAGGAAATTTCAGAGGTAAAGCTACAGTGTAACACTTCCCTTTGTTTCCAGGTGGTACAGGATTCTCCAGACAGTGAGTGGTCTTACAGACTCCACGAGTAACAAAACCCAAGATGTAATGAGCTGAGGTGATAACAGTGTCAGTCTTAACTCTCTGCTTGTGTGGGCTTAGTCAAATCCTTAACGTGATTTCATTACAATTATTTTTTTTTAATCTGGATGTATATCACAGTTTCCAACCCTGTCCCAGTATTAAAAAGAGAGGAAAAGAAAGAAAATGCCCTCATTGAAATGTATGAGCTGATACAATAGACCATAACATCAGTGCTATGGTCTGTGGTTTAAAGGTACATTAGAGGAACTTTTCAAAACGCGTACCAGGAGAAACATAATGGCTCTTTCAGTGCTCCTAGGTTGTGGTGGTTTTGGGTTTGTTTTTGTTTTGTTTTTGTCTTGTCCTCCCCTGCCTCCCCTGAAGCTTCTGCATAGCACGGAAAGTTTGGTATGAACTGGAATGTCATTGGGTTCATATTTCAAAAATGGAGACCTGGAAAGCAAGGAGTGAGCATGAGAGTATGCAAGTGGGGGGTGGGGGTGGGGGAACAGTGGGTAGGAACAAAAAAATAGAGTGAAAAGTTGTCACTTAACAGGGCTTCCCAATCCCTCTCCCAGAAGGAAATAAACGTATCAAAATACAGGTATACTACTCAGGCACCAAAACACAGGCCTTCTCACTCTGAAGTCTTATCTAGAGTTATCTTTTCAATCATAGTCTTATGATTGGGGTAATCTCCTCCTTGTCACCCAAAATTATCATCTGATGAACCCCATAGACTCTTGGATCCCAGAATAAACACAAGATGTGAAACAGCTTGGACACATCATTCTTACCAAATTGGAACAGTGGTCCAAGGAAAAAATCCATTGGTGATGCAGACAAATGAACACAACAACACAGAACAATATCAGAGGTACAGACAGCTGCTCGATGAACTTCTGGAGACAGAATTCTGATTTCGGTTTTTTGTGCCTCCTAATTATTATTTTTCTTTCCTCACTTTCACTGTTTTTATCTCAAAGACTGATAACAGGAAAAGCAACCAAAACAAAACAAAAATCCCAAACCAAGCAGGCTTTCAACATTATTTTGAATCCACAAACAGGCAAAATATGCAAATCAAAGCAGAATTGGAACTGCTTACAGAGGAGCAATAGATCTCAGTGTGTCTAGGCTGTTGGCAGTGCTGTGGAGTACTGAGTAGTACTGTGTTACCACAAAGCTTTACTACTCCAGTTTACACCTGCTAGAAGCCATCTCCAGTCTGCAGTGGGTGATTCCGGGCACAGGGATGCATGCGAAGTTTGGTATGGTGCCTGCTAGGACAAGGAACTCCTGGAGAGTTGAACAGAGAAAAGCCCACTAGCTGCTCTCAGTGTTACTGTGATTCCTGAAGTAAAACAACAAAGTCCATGGAGGCCAATATGATGACCAGGAGTCCTTGAGAGATACACTTAGGTCTTCAAGGAATTTTTCTAAAACCTGTCCTACAAAGAAATAGTTTTGCTTATACTAGAAATTCAGTGGTTAACAAAAGGAGACTGTCTGAACACCTTTGTGACTTTAAAAAAAAGAAAAAAATCACATCCTCTCCCTGACTGTCCAACCCAGAAGCAATATCATAATCATTTTCTTAGCCTGAAATGGTGATGGTATGATGGTATCAACAGGTGAAGGAACATGCTATGGACCACAAAGGAGTGGTAGAGATGTGCATCAGCCACACAGATATCACCCACACAACCCCAAAAAAGAAAAACTGGAGTAAGATACAGGAAGCAGAATTTCCTTCACAGCAAATGTTTCTGCAAGCCTGTCTATTTATTTTAGGTATTTATCCCTTTATTGTGGAAATAATACAGATATCTGCACATAGGAAATAAAACAGAATAAAGTATAGTGCATAATCTAATTCTCACTTGAGAGAACAAACTTTTTATTTAAATTTACTTCAAATTGCTTGGAAGAAGTTTGATCATCAGCCTCAAGAATTATTATTTTTTTTTCTACAAGGATTTCCTAGTGCTTAGCCCGTGGCTGTTAGCATTAGATTTCAAGACACACTGGACTAAACTGTATTAGGCATGTGAAAGGACTTTCATTCCTCATGAGCTATGCATAAGAAAGGATTGTAACTTTTAAAAAGAACTAAGCAGCTTTCTAAAAAATTCAAACTTCCCTTTAACAAAAATAATACTTGTTAAAACTTTTTTTTTTATTCACAGCTGAACTACAGTTCAACTCAAAGCAAATAAAGTCATCGGTTGACTNACTTTTGAAGCCCTATCATGAAAAAAAAAAAGAGAGAAAACTTTTCTTGAATTCGAGGATGGGGGGCTGACTGCTCTCATCTCCTATGATTAATGACTTGTGGCCTTATTGTGTAGAGTCTGCTAATTAGCTTCAGACTGATTAAGGCTGCAGAATGCAAAATTCAGCTCAACAAACCTGGACAGCCCCTACTCCCCACCCCAAACAAGCCTGATGCAGAAACTCTGGCACCTATTTTCTTGATAAAAAACAGTGAACACATTCTCACTAGGAACTAACATAATCCTAAGCAACTCTGGGCTTCACCTAGCTAGAAACAAACTGCAGTGTTCTTCTGTACAATACAATAATTGGTTTTTTAGTCCTATTCAAGTTCCCTGCTTTTTGTCTAAAAACTTACTTGGCACTTTTAGTAAACAGACATCATGCTAACAAATTTTAGTCAAGACCCATTTAAAATTTAGTCAAAAAGCAAAACAAAATAGCAAGTGGATACTTTTCATCTTTTGTTATGCACTTATTAACAAATGTGAGCTAGTTAATTATTTCTAAATAGTTGCACATAGCCTTCTTAGATGTTCTTTATAGACACATTAAAAAAGAGAGCAAAAAAGTGGCAACTTCTAAGTTGTTACTGCCTAGCATTTTGATCACCTGCTTTACTGAAATACATCCCAAACCTTTCGTTTAGTAAAAATTGCTTGCCATAGTTTAAAGAGGTGGAAATCTAGTACACAGAGGGTTTCAACCCCTTCTGCCATGGCTCCCCTTTTTCTTCCCCCAGTGTCGGATTAAATCTGCTTGTTACATTGATCTTTGCATGGAAAAGCATTACATTCCACTAACAGAGGAAGGCTGCAAATACTTATGCCAGATTTTTAACACTAACCTCATCAAACTGATGCACTACAACATAAGGTTGATTAGCTTAATAACTGATTACTCGTCCTCTGGGCACCAGCAACCAAAATTAAAAACTTTAGCAGCTCACATAACAAAGTAATACAAGCTTTCTTTTTTCAGAGGCCTACAGTTCCAAGAGAGAGGAAAAAAAGATTTACATTTAGAGAACCACTCTGAAGAGGGAAAGTTTATTGGTTTTGATGCAATGGGTTGAAATGTCAAGAATTCCCTCTCTGCAGAATAATACCTAGATAAAGAGATCATGTAAGTGTTTGCGTACAAAGGATAAACTAACCGGATTACCCTATCAGAATTAGAAATTAAAAATAAGTCTGAATGCCTTCAACACATCAGCCGCTTGAATTCAAGAGGCTTCCTTTTGTGCTCTGTATTTCCCAGAGCATCCTTCACTTGTGCTACCCCAACCAAGAGTGGCTCTGATTACTTACTCACCTTACTCTATACCCACAAGCCACCTCTTACACCAGGTACTGCATGTTGTGTAGTGAAAAGACAGTCATTCCTCAAAGGAACAAGTTCCAGTACTGCAAAAATACTTACACATAAGTTACCACTACAAATAACTGTAGCAGACCTTGCCAATGGGAGAGTTTGTAGGGGCAGTGCTAAATTTATGACGAAAGGCAACAGATGGTCATTGGAAATAGTAACTTAAGGTAATGTGAGATGGCTGCAATAAGCAATGCAAGTAGAAGGGCATCATCCACAGCCTCTTTCAACTCCCCAACAAGAAGCCTAAGTATATGCCTATCTTGAAGCATACAAGCAATGCCTTTGAAGTTAGTAGTAATCAGGTTTTTAAGTACTTCTGTGCCTACACATTTATTTTCAACTTTAACTATACAGCACATATGCTGTGGTGTGAACACTAATAGGCTGACTTCAGCACTGCTGTAAGGTAGCACAGTCCCTCCTCATGACCTGGGATTTAACTTAACATTTATAAGCATTTGTCTATGCCTTATCCTGTTTCTGTTTTGGCCTTGTTTTGCTTTCAGCAAGGCTCCGTGTAGTGTTGTAGCTCACAGTCTTTCTAGTCAGACCTTGTTTATAAAACCTTTATTGTTTCAGAACAATGAAGTTGTGACCTGTTCGAAGGCAGGATTGCAATCAGGGCCCTCTCCATACTTTCTCAGGGTGCACTTTCTGATGGAATGAATAGACCATGCAACCCTATTGATGTCAGCCAGGAGGGGAAAAATAGGCTCCCTCGATAAATCTAAATGTAAATCTGCTTTCCCTATCTCATAATCTGTGTGAATTCATGTAAGTACAAAATTAATAAGCAGAACAAGTATCCCCAACACTGAAATACTACTTGCAAACCAAAATGGATTTGGTTTATACTTACGGCAGTTTCAGGGAATTCACAGGCATAGAAAGCAACAGGTGGAAACAGCTTGGGCCAAGACAAAGTGAATGAGATTGACCTTATCATCGTGAATATGCTTCACCATTGTGTGTCAGTTCCCTGCTATAAATTTCCTCAGGGTTAAGTTTGTGGCTTCCGATGCTTTCTTAACTTTATTCCAGGACTCTTTAGGCAAACATTTCAATGAATTTTCATGGGGAGGTGAGCGATTTTTGAAACCACAACTTTCTTCTGCGCTCTAAGGAATAAGTAATGCAATTTGACTTACACGATCAAAGGGCACATCAAACACATTGTCCTAATACCTGACTGGCATTTGAGGCCTTAGCTGGTAGCAAGCAACTCCATTCCATTGAAGTCAATGAGCCGTGCCAGCTTACACCAGCTGTAGAACTGACCCTTCTGCCTTAGTTCAGCCCTTTTGCATTACACAGCCCTTTATAAGAGAGCTGCTTTTTTCATGCAAGTAGAAATCACAGTTGTCACATTTTTTCCTAGTCTGTAGGTACCCTCAAGAGTCCTCTGCTAATTTTCAGCCCAATACTTATCAAAGCTGCTCTCACAGACACCTATATAATTAAGAGAGAGGAGTGAATCATCAAGTGAGGGCAGAAGCAGCATTACCTCCTTTTCCTTCCCTTAGCCATTACACACACATTTTTAGTGCAAGTTCCTCAGGGCAGAGCATATACAGTTTCGCCTCTGTGATTCCACATGCAGATGTGATACTGACTGTATCAGATATCCAATCGAATAGAATCAACTATACATATAACTGTAACACAACCAACACTACTAATATTAATTTTCCACATCCATCTTCACTAATCCATTTGATTATTTCATTCCACTTCCCCCTGACCTCCCACACTGATTCTTCATTTCCTACGCCTTCTTTGCATGCTTAGGGCTGCTACAGCAACTTACAAGACACTAAACTGAAGCCATTTTAATTACAAAAGACTGTGGGGTTACCTTTGTAACTATCTAGATGTACCTTGGCAGCTAACAGAGCAGATAAAAGCTTTACTATATTAATAGAAAAAACATTTAACCAAATAGATAAGTTAGTACAAAATACTTAGGGGATTGAAACATTATCTAACACTGGTTAATTTTCAGGACATAAAGGAAATACATCACCCAATAAAATGCATACCTTTTGCAAGTAGAGATCTGCTTAGTGGAATTAGTTTTCTGAATTCACTGAACCACAACATAGAATAATTATTGCTGAGTAAATACTTAAATAATATACTCAGTTACTTTGTCACTGTTTAACACTATAATGAGATGAGCAAAACATATATCTAATGCCTTTGACCTTTGCTATTCATATTCTGAAAAGAGTGCAAAAAAACAGATTCAGAAGTCTTAAATTGCTTATATTTTGTCTTTTTCATTACATAAAATACATCTGCAAACAGGTGTTTCTCTCATTTATGCATTATGGAAAAATCCTATGGAGTTATTTACATTAGTATCTGTACACTGATCAAATAAACATCAAAAGCACTCAAAGCTATGACTTAAGCTTTACTACTGTATATATATATATACATACACACACACATATTACGCACATGTGCAGACACACACACCTTTCCCTATCTGAATCTCACAGGCCTTAGTTAAAGCACTGTTGCTAGGAAAAGCAAATTAAACTGTTTTAAATTTATTAGCTGGCTACAGAGTTTAAATTGAATTCACACCAAATAATTGTGTGAGTGAATGTAGGCCCCTTTCTGAGGAAGGGAAGGTCTTAGGTCATTTAAGACCCAATTCTGCCTCAAAGCAAATACAAAAACTTCTGTCGGTTCCAGACCTCAAATGACCTTCAGATGAGGTTTAGCAGATAAACGCTGGGAATACAATATTTTTGTGAAGCTGAAAAGTCTCAGCAGAACAGGCTTAGTCCCTTCTGGAATACCACCAATGAGTCTGGTTTTCTAATTTTGCCTCCAATGTCACAGAGCAATTATACACTCAAGGTAAGTATTAGCAGTGAAACAGCCACAACTTTTTTTGCCTTATTTGAAAATACCACATTCTGGAGTTCTGGTTTTGGAGGTCAGGTAGGGATGGCCTAGAACAAGTTGAGGATGGCTATGTCCCTCTTAAAACATACTTTTAGTCACTGGTCAGTGGCACTTACCCTCATTCAGATTTGCCATGGGTTTGTGCATATGTTTAAGAACATGAAGATAGTAGAAGAACAGAGAACTTGCTGCAGAAAGGGGAAGGTTTTCCTTAACTTCAGTGGATGAAGCCTTCAGATAACATCTAGGTGTATTCTAGACAATTAAAACAATACATGCATTCAACAGAAAGTTTTCATTATTATTCAGGAAAAAATAAAACCAAAAAGTCGGATCAAGCACCAAAGCAAGCAAACAAACTGAATCTCCAACTTAACTGTTTAAATGTTTGTGGGAAAACTGAAATAACTTCAGAGCAATGGCTACCTTTTTGCCCAGTGTCAGTACAGCTTCTAGCACAGCAGGTTTCCAGTTTGTGACCAAGACTTTCAAGCACCACTTGCACTAAGCAACAACAGCACAAATCCAACTTATTTCTAAATTTGAATTATTACTTCCTTTTTTTACCGTTCATTCAATTCTGACAGCAACAGGATTCTTCTATAACATCTTCCATCTGAGCAGAGTATATCAAAGTGCTTTGCAACAAGAAATTACTGTTTAAAATTTGGGAAAAAAATTCAAAATAAATATTTAATTGTTTCCATGGAAGGCAAAGGATCCCAACTCAATCAAGCCCTGATAGAAGGAAAAAAAATACTGTAAATGCATCAGAACTAAAAGCATGACAATAACTGATTTCATAAAATAACTGTTCTGCTGAATCAATACATATTCATCACATAACCTTACGTAGCAAATTACAGGCAACTTTTGTTATATTCCTTCTTAGAAAATACTTCAATGCAAAATGATTATTCAGGTAGTCTTAGTAAAACTGCACACTTATTGTTAATACAAGTTATTAACATCATACAAGTTATTAACATCAGATTGGTGTTCAATTTGTATCAGCTGACCTCAACATACCTACTCAATGGCTAACCACTCATAATGAGAGAAAAAAAGAGGAATAAAAAAAACCCCATGAAGCAAACACTTACTTTGGACAGTCTCAACAGAGAAGCAGAGTAGAAATCAAACAGAGCTTCTTCTTATTTGAGACAGACACAAGGAACCAGGCTAGGAGGTGAAGCAAGGCAGGGGAATCCACTGCTTTTCCTCCAGGACTTGTGAAGATAAACAGGAGTTGTCAACTCAGCAAATTTCACAAAGAATCCATTAAATTCTCTGTGTTAAAAACACAAGAAAAAAATTGATGAAGAAAAAAAGAACTCTAGTATAATATTCCTTCCCTCACCCTGCTCCAGACAGACAAACCTATTTACAACATTGACAATCTACCCGTTTAGTAGCACTGAAGTAATTCAGGAACTCACAGAAGAATGTGTAAAAATTTAATTACTTGTATTTTTAAATCCCACTTCTAGTAAAATTAGAATAACTATGCTTTGCTCTAGCATAAAGTGCTTTATAAGGTACCATAAAGCAACCCTACCATGCCTAGACAATGCCTTTGCTCCTCCTCAGTGTTAAGCAAAATACTCTGTTAATCCACCTCACTGCTTTTATAGTCTGGTGGTTGGTTCAACAGCTGAATATCACCACCATAACAATTCAGGTGTCCTCATTAGTACCTCCATTCCCTTTGGCCATGGGTTGTACACCGATTGCCTGGGCACTGTAGGGATTGCAACAGCTCCTAGCTGCCATTGCTCCCAGCAGCTGGGGGCCTGTGGGAATCTGTAAGGACAACAGGAGTTCAGGGGATGCTGTAGTACTGTAGGAAAGGGTGGGGTGGTCAGAGATAGGGTTTGGCCAGGCACTCCCATTTCTAAACAAGGTACTGAATGCAGACTTAGTTGTGGTAACCGAGAAAAGAAAATGCACATCTTTACAGAGTTTGTGTGTCCCAAGCACAGCATAGCAGTCAGGTAGGTAAGAAGTCAGAAGAAGCAACCTGAGAGATCAGAGCATCACGGTGCTAGAGGAGGGCATGTGGGAAGAGAACTAGAGCACAGATTTAGGGACATGGAGACCTGTGGTGGCAAGCCAAAAAAAGCTACATTTAGGTTGTGCACCTGCTTGACAAATGAAAATAGACTGAATATTGTGTAGTGGGTCTGATTACTGGAGATCTACAAGATGGTAGTAGGCAACCACATTAGCATCAGGAATAATTATAGGTGCAACAGTGAGAATATAATAATCTACAGACATTGAGGCAATGCTTTGTTAGACCAATTTAATACAGTAGTTTTAAGGACAGTAGAATTTTGAGCATACAAACTCTTGTTTGATGGCAGAAAGGACACAAATATCAGTAGCCAAGGGAAACCTAGGCCATTGGCATCTTGGTTATGATGAAGAAGACTTCGGAGAAATACATTTCTTATTGCACAATATAAATCAGCTCTCCCAAGCTAGGTCATAAATGATTAAGGGAAACCCAGAGCTTTTATTTCCACTTAGCAACTAGGAAATTAACTTTATTTTCCACTATTTATTGTGTACTATAAAGCTACCTAAAACAAAAACACTTAAATGTATTTTAGATGCTGTGTAAATATTAGTGCCCTGGGATGCAGGAAGGAAATCTCCAGTACTTAAAAAGTTGGTAATTGAAATTGTTAATAATAGTAAAAATAATATATCCATTCTCCAAGCAAGCCGTCATAACACTTGGTAATTGATTGTAATTTCCTGTAATAAATACTAATTAATTCATTTACAAACTAATGTAGCTTTTGCATGTTTATTCACTTTAAGAAATACTTGTGTTTGTGTACTGTCAACAATTTAATACACTAAAGTATTTATAAATATTTATTGTTAGTTGCAACACTTCTTAATAAAAAGCAGTCATTTCACATAAATACCAAAGCAGTCTTCAGAGCACATCTGTGTCTCCAGCAAACACTCAGGCTGGCTTGTGTGTCTTTTTACCATCTATGAGCCTGCATGTTGAGAGCACACCAGCCAGATGAATCTCCCAAAGAGCTGACTGAGCAGGCCTGCAGGGACCTTGCTGTAAGCTGGGATTTACCAGCATCCAGTCTGTCTCTCCCCATAGCCCAAAACTTCCACCAGGAAGAGATTCAGTCACTTCTCAGAGAGAAAAGCATCCCTCCAGCCCAAAGACATTGAGTCAAGCAGCTCTGAACAATCTCTCCCACCCCTACCTTTCCTGAAGTCTGTCCATATACTATTTCTACTGCATCAGCTTCTACTACAGCATTCCTCTTCCCCCATTAACTCCGCTAGGACTGAAAATATTTATGACAGCTTTTTGGGCCCTACATTAACCTCTTTTGTGCCACATGGGATGTATAACTTCTGCTACAATTGCATGCCTGATGTGGAGTGTTTCTCAGCAAGAGTGGCAGCAATAACCAAGGCAGTGCCCTCTGTGGAGCTCCACGAATGTGCTTGCAGGTGGTTCCTGCAGGGTGAGGGGACACAAACCTCCTGCCTGCTGTGGGCTCAAAGCTAATGGTGAGACCAGCTGTTAACCATTTCACTGTGCATGCTGCGAGGAAGACATTGCCCAGTAAAAGAAATGTGAACCTGCCATCCCTGTCTATAGGATCGTGTGCTAAAGTGATCAGCACCATCCTGCCTAGGGCATGGGATTGAATCAGGACTGAATCAGGTGTTGTCCCTGTAGGCATGAAAGATCACATCTTCTACAGCACTCGTAGGGGTGGTGCTGAGGCATGTGGTAAATATGCCACATCAAAACTCTCTTTTATAAACCTGTCACACCTGGGTCCCCACTCCTGTCTCCTAGGGTCCCCTCAGAAGGCCCCAGCTGCACCTGTGCTGCACAGCGGTCTGCACGCCCTTGGGTACGCCATTGTTATAACTAGCTGACAGTGCCTTTCCAGTATTGTTTCATCTGATTCTTCTCCCAGCTGTTCATCCTCCTGATTTATGCCATCAGCACCAAAACCTCAGAGCAAACAGAACAGAAGGAGGTGGATTCATACCATCCTAAGGTTTGTGAGTGCTGGCATGCCTTTTTTATTCCTCTGAACTTGAAATCCTGGGCACATCCAGTGCCTGCCTGCTTTCTCAGGCACCTCCACTGTGTTTGACTGTAGGTAGCTGTCCTCTCATTTAAAGGGAAATATGGATCTGATGCAGAAGATCCATCCAGCAGACACGCTACAGATTGTTGTGGGTCAAGGACCAGACCTCACTTCAGCCCAAAGTACAAAAGTGTAATGAGAACTCACAAGGGCATAATTAACTGACTTGTTCTTGATCCCTAGCAAAAGACAAGAAAGTCCTGGAATGGCTAGACTTCTTCATCTGAAGAGCAGTGTGACAACATCTGGCTATTATTTGAGTGCTTTCCCTGTCATTTTAAAAAGGGAGGTCTTGGTACACCCACCAAGACAGCATGAAGAGCTGCAAAATTCAGCCCCCCAAGGTGCCTCTGGGTGTACAGCAATGCAACTGTCACTAAAGGGAAGAGGCTGGCCCCAGAGAGCTCAGACCTGGCCAAATTTTTCTAAACGTAAGGCTGCCATTCTGCTGGCAGCTTTGCTATAAATGTGAATCGCTACAGTATAAGGTTGAGCTGGACTCTGGCTGACTCATCTAGCAGACACAGAGCTCCCGTGGGCCGTGCCGAGAGAGAAACACAAGGACTAACGGGATTAGAGTGTATTGTAGGTTGAGAGCCAGTTTTGGTGGAGTGTTAATCTCCAAGAGTGTCATTGCCAAAGTCACTTCTTAATGTAACAGTTCAAGAGCCAGCCTGTGTCTTAGGACCCGAGGCTAACCTATTTGATGTCACACTACAAGTAGAGCAGGTGCTGGGTTTGCAATGTATATTTGATGTCTAGTGTTGAAAAGCGAATTGATTGAAATGCTGTCAGGCTGCATTTTGAATGATTGCACTACTAATGTCACCTACAGGCATCTTGATGGACATTCTGCCGTACACAGAATACAGTAGGCTGGAAATCATCATTTGCAAATCATCACCTTTGAAAGTACAACTACCAATTCAGCTGAAAAAAAAAAAAGAATTGGAAACATGTTGAAGAAACATTAACCTGAGGAAGTGAGCAAATCAGAAACACCAAATATTTAGGCTCATGGATTTCTCATTATGGGGATTTTCTGCCTACTGTATTTCTTTTGGGGTGTTGCATTTCAAAACCTGTATTTTGTTTGATAATATACTTCTACCACAGGAAATCTAATCAGGTTGTCTTCTAAGTTTTTACTGATATTCATCAGTACAGCCCTTTGGGGTTTTGTTCATTTATGAAAGCAGTTTTACAAAATCTGTCACTATATATGAATGTGACAAAACTAGTAGTAGAACACTGGTATATCTTTGAAAGGATATGGGGATTTAGCTAAATAATTGTCATTGAGATTAATGAGAATTTAGTGTTTAAATTCTATAGTTGATCACATAAATCACAGTTCTGACCTACATTTCTTTGCCCCTGATGCCAGCCTCGGTTAGAACTTTTTAACATTCATGTCACAGGATAGAGGTAAGCAAGACTTCCAGTAGCTACTTTTCTCCATAAAAGCAGAATTCTGCAACTGATTTTGCATCAATCTGGAAATTAATTTTAGTAATGTGTTAAAACCATTGTCTAATAAGTGGTTTCAGAACCAACAACCCACAAAGAGAAAGAGGTAGTACTAAGGAAACATCAGCATTTCACTACAGGCACTTGCTATTGTCAGCTAATGTTAGCTAGTCACCAATAACACTGAAGCCTTTCTTCAAGTACTCTTCTGTCAATTTTTCTAAGAAATTTGGTATGAATTTACTATGTACATGCTTCTAAAAAGCAATGATAACAGAAACTGGAATACAGGTTAGCTGTTCAACTGTTTCGTTCAGAAATACTCTTTTTTTCAGACACCAGTGTATTTATATATATCCCCAAAGAAATTACGCTCTCCTTAATGAATACAGAACACAGTGTCTCATCTAGAAGAACATTTCAAATTCTACCTAAATTTGGTACTGCATCAGGGAAGCCCTTCCACTAACAAATGGGGACAGGAAGACATTTTGAATCTGTTTATACAGGCGCAAAACCAAGTGCAATCAGTAATGGACTTGTCCCCAGCCCCTTGAAAATAGACAGTCATGAGCCTGAGAAGTATTCAGATTTGGCGCAAGAGCCCTGAGCAGAGTTGTGCCATGTGCAGTAATGAGATGTTCAACCAGACCCTGATTTTCTTGAGCAGGGAACATGGGATGGAGCCACAAAGGGGCCAGATCTTGACTAAAGGAAGCCTGGGAGCTCTCCTGCTGCATCTCATACTTATTGGACTTGAATCCTAAAAGCCACCCATCAGGGAGCAGCAAGAGGACGGCTTCTTCAAAGAGGGAACAAGCTGGGAAATGATGGTAGCCTGAGCACAGCCCCACGTTGTCTGAACAGGACTGAGCTGGTGGTTGTGATGGGGACCATTGACAGTCCCAGGGAAGATGAAATAAGTAGTCAAGTGTGGGATCCTCCCAGGAAGCCTAGCCAGGAGAGGAGGCTGGAGATAGGTCTGGGACACAGGTCTAAGGTCCACTCAGGACACAGGGCAGCAGATAAACCTACCTTGTAGGGCAGGTCTGACGTCCACCCCGGAAAAGCTGTCAGCAAGCTAAAACAGCAGATGTATGGCACAGAAACACCTATATGTTGGCTTAGGGGACAGCTACGTGCCCAAGGCTGAGCTAAAACGGGGCTCGTAGACCCACAGGCAAATGCTGTGGATGGGTGTCCCAGGTGAGCCTTGCCAGAGCCATTAAGGCCAATCAGGGCCCTGACACAAGCCAGCCTATACTTTGGAAGGAGATGGGAGTCTAGAGCCCTGTTTAAGCAAGAAATACTGCTGACTACTGAAGACCTAGGTTTTACCTTTCAATAAAAATATATGCCCACACTTATGCTGACATGGTAACACCTGGCCAACAAAAGATCAGGTGATTCTTCAGCACCTGATATCACCTCCCACACAGGCATATTTTGGGGCAAAAAAAGTTCTGCCCAAAGAGTGATGGGTAGTCTTTCCTCTTACTTGTCTACTGGGTAAACTGAGAAAAGCAGTCTAATGAAGAGAAGTTTCAATATATAAATATGTATATAAGAAACAGACCAAAAACCACCTAGGTTTACATTTTTTTTGGTTCCTTTCACTAAATTAAGCCTTAAACCATTAGCACCTATTAAAAACTGGGTAAAAATCTTTAACAAGTAAATGGTAACAAGGCTCATTACCCTGTGTGTCAGTTTAAATGTAAACAAAATTAATGGCTTCTAAAGGAATCTTTCAATATTTAGAAATTAACTGGCTGCCTGATTACTGAGAATTTGTATGCACATTCTTTTCTTTCACTGATCTACTCTTTCAACATCAGGAATGGTAACACTCTGGGAACTGTTTACCCAAGATCAGTGTGGTTCAAGTTTACTTAGGGTCTCAGTAAGGATTTCTCAGTTTTCAAATGTTCAGTCCTTGGGGGAAGTGAAAATGACAGCAGGAAGAACCTGGAGGTACTAAGCACTGCTGAAGCTGGCACTTGATGACAGGAGGCGAATGAACACACCAGGCACTACATTTTATGATACAGCAAACAGGGAAGTTTGTATTAGATTGTATCAACTTTTGATGTGCCTTGAGCACATCTGAAAGGAAAGAAACAAACAGATGAAAGTTACAGGGTATAAAAGTGAGAAGAGTACATGGAGGATGGGAAGTTAGGAATATGTATGAAATGGAAATAAACATTTGGGGGTGGAGGGAGGGGAAGAAGAGACTTGTAATAAGAACTATCGTAAGCGATGGTTTTGCAGTTCAGAGGGGAACAAGTGCATTCCTTCCTCCCTCACCCCCAACCCCGCCAGAGGGGGTCACTGTGCCCAGTGGGGAATGGCTTTGGTGTCTGTTGATCAAGTGTTGGGTCAGAAGGATGGATAGAGTCATTTTATCGGAAGTAAGGCAGGCAACCAAGAAGGATCGGGTATGTAGGGGTAGCATGCAAAAGACATCTTTGTATGGCCTAGGATTTGAAAAGGCCATTTATCTCATGGGTAAAGTGATCTTCTCATAAGAGATGCTGGGACCGATGGATTCTTGTTTTCAGAAAGTTAATGTCAGGTTGATTCAGAAACATGAGACCTACACAGGCATACCGATTTGAAATATGAGTATGAGTACCCAGTTCTGAGCAGTAATGCAGAATTTGGACATGTGGAAACTAACAAACATCTTGCTGACCCTGCTTTAGGTACCTACTTCCAAACCTGTACAGATACTCCATGCAGTCGTGGTCCTGCCCTCCTAGTCAGCATTATTGAGCACAGACTGTGGACCTTTATTTTCTGATCCCATCATTTGCCATCAAAGTTACAGCAGGGTGGGAACACACTGCAGAACAGAAAGGCTGTAATACACTCTTACAGGAAGAGGAGTGCTTTCTGAGGCTTACCTAATACTATAGCATAGCCATCCGTCTATCCATACACCCGTGCATTTGGAAACAAGTTGGCTTAGTAAGGACTAAACAACAAAAGACAACTTTCTCTCTCCCTTTCAGGTGTGTTATCCTCTTCCTCAGTGAACCAAAGTCTTCTCCCCAAGCTGCAGTCATTCTCAGGAAATCCTACCAGAGGAGGAGCAATGCCTGACTTTCCTGTGTTACTTTCACGACAAAATTGTAAAGCTATGACACTCTGAGCAGGACACAAATTCCACAGGCCAAACTGTAAACACTACAGGAATTCGAGGTCCTTGACATTTCATGGAAAGCAAAACCGTGAGACTGAGGAAAACAAGCTAAAGGCTAAGTTAAGATATGTCTACCAGCTCCTAAGAAAGATCAGTTCAAATAAGGAGCTGCAGTCACAATTTCCTGCTTGATTGTCACTTACTTCCACTGAAGAAATAGTCTGCTACTGGCCCTTGTCAGGAACAAATTACTTTCCCTTCACTGCCAACTCAGCTCCACATGCCCTGTGCAGAAGAGAAACAACACTGCAAAAAGCCAGTTTTCCCCAGAGGGTATGAACTACAGAAGCTGGTAATCTGCACAGATTGTTTTAAAGGGGTAACTTACTCCTCTATACTGCTCTCAGTAAATGCAGGTTAAGTGTGAGTTTTGTCCTAAATGAACTGAAAAAAACTGCCATGCAACATTTTGCATAGGAATTTTCATAAACAAAAAATTTTAATCCCATGAAAGCAAGCTTTAGGGAGGGCTAAGACAGAATCTAAATCCAAGCATAACAGAAATGTGGTGAAAGCATCTTGGTATTTTAGCTGGACAGATCCGACCAGTACAAATACAAAAAATACAAAAAAATATTTTCTGTAATTAAAATTAATTACAAGGAAAAATGTTTTGAGGCATAATAATTTAAGCCTTCCAATTTGTTTTCTTTTAGTGTGGGCAAGATACAATGAGAAAAACACAAACATTCTGCTCAGGACTTCCTCACCTTATCATTTCAAAAAACAATATGTGTATGAGAAAAAGGGCAAATTGTCAACAAAAGGGACCAAGGTGCAGGGTACTCACACAGGAGGGCCATTCAGAGTCTATGGCACAATCCAAAAGTCCTTATTCAGCAGTTAGTAGTAGTTGTAGTTTTACCAAGTAAGGCACGCCCTTCAGAGTTCAGGATTCTAACCTTAAGAAACAGTTTAAAAAAAAAAACACAACTGAGAACAAAGCAACTAAAGCAACAATCTAAGTTTTCAATTAATTCCATTATAAAAAAAATTTCCTCCTCAAATGTAAATATCCTAGTTACTCAATTAGGAAGTGTACTTCATTGCCTTGCTTTTCTTTACCAGGATTCATTCACTCTTAGTGAACATTATAACTTTTCTGTATCTATCACACTTTCATAAGTCCAGATTTGGACACTCTTGCCTGCTTACTCAAGTTTCTGGACTTGTTCTCTCCTAGGCAGAAAGTAACTCGATCCATGCATCCTGTTGATTCTTTCAATGTCTAAAATTAGCATTGTGCACGCACGCATGCTTCCTCTACCTGGTGGCATGCTCCCTGACAGAACTGGGGGCAGGCACTCACATACATGCCAGGTGTAACAGAGGCCCAACTGTTGCTTTTTCAACAGGAGAAACCAGAGATTTTTACCTTTCTTTTATGTGCAAGGGAGAGATCCCACCCTGCTCTCACATTCAGAACACATGACAAGTATTATTTTGCTCAGCTAAATGCTGAAAATGATAACATGGCTTCTGAGCACAAGTGGTGGCATCCATCCTAACATATGATTACCGATACCTGTGACTCTGACAAGTCCAGGCGTGGTAAAAATTATGTGGTGGCCACAGGACTGAACAGTTGGAAAGGTTAAAGAGAATCCCCCAGTCTCTCATTCCTCTGCCTCTCTGCTCTTCCGTTCTTGTGACGATCTCTTGGGACACCCCTGCTAGAAAAACATTTGTCAGAAAGCAGAAGGCAACCCAATGGGAACCATCAGTGAACCTGTGTTTACTTTATTTAGAAATGACACCTCATCCCTGTCCCCTGGGGCAAAACTTCTTTTCTAGGCATGACCTCAGAGATGTGCTACATGCACCCTGCACAATTTATCACCATGCTGCCTATAATTAGGTTTGTTAACATACAGCCTGGTGCAGTCTTGTTGACTGGGAACTTAATCAAGTTACTATTGAGTTCTTGTATGCATTGCTTCGGGTGACTGTTTTACTTGTAGAATTATAGCTGCGACCAACGTGAGGAAATTAGCTCTGGACACAAGTTTTTTACTTCTTTCCCCCTACATGTGAAAATATTTAGCAAACAGTGACAATGATGGAAAACAGTAGGAAACAAAATGTTCTACATTAGTATAAAACATGAAAAATGCAGCAAGGACCCTCAGTGGTACAACATGTGTTATGCTGGCTGGCAGTCCATTAGGCTTGATAGACATTTCACTTACCTAAGTCAAATATAACAGTCTAGTATTCATTAATATAAGAAGGGGGTTGTGGAATCAAGCCTACCATCTGGTTAGAACGACAGAATAATCTACAACTCATGATTAGGTCTAAGGAGTGGAATTTCACTTTAATCTTTTTCATTGCTCGAAATTTCCATCTGCGCAGTACGGCACATCATTTTTCTTCAAGACAAATGTGCTGTTTTTCATGTTCCAAAATTAGATCAGAAGAAAACGATTAATCATGTCATGGCCTGGGAAAGGAAACAAAGCCCTGATATTTCTCTCTTTCCCTCTCCCTCTCTCTCTCACTAGCTCTGGCTGTTTGCAGGGTCTTTTCCCTGCCTCGGTTTTCATCACAACTTTCAGAGATTCACATTGTGGTGGGCTAGAAAAACTCAGGAAACAGGAATCCAAAATAAAGACATGGGTTTGATTTGCATAGCCATTTTTGTTTTCCCCCTCTAATCTCCCCCACCCCCAGTCTGCGACTTCATCTTTTCCTCCTCTCTCTCTCCACCCCCTACCATGTGCCCCCTGGCACAGGACGACAGATGGTGACCTGTTTGCATGTGACACCGTAACTGAATCTAAACTCAAGGAAACAAGTCACCGGGCTGCAAATTAGTGAGACCACACAACTGTCAGGTGGCAGTCCCCTTTGACAGTTGTAGGCCATTATAGGAACATTGATGTTTTCGCAGTGTGACAAAAAGGAATCCTTTTTGCAGCAGACCTGTCTGTCAGCTGGCTCTCAAGTCATAACAAATCCCTGGCACTCAGCTGAGGCTGAACATTCGCAGCGTCAGGAGGATGATAAATGACCTGCAGGGCTTTGAAGTGCCTTGGCAGTTCAGATGGGTCCGCAGTGCTGACAGAGAAATATACACAACAGCGTAACCAATAATGAGAACATTAAACATTCCTGCTTTGTGACAGGCTGACAGAAAAACCCAGCCTCACATCAATCATCTTTGGAGATATAACCTTGACAATTAGACCCCTCTCTGATACTCAGAGTAACCTTTTTTTTCCCCCTCANTTATTTTGCTCCTTAGGTTTTTATTTTCTTTCCTCAACCCTTACATTCGTATCAGCGCACTTTGTTGTTAAGCATAATTTCCACTTGTAAATGTGAGATGATTAAGCATGAGACTGTTCCCTTGTTACTGTGTTCCAGGATCATTCAATAAAATAGAATCTCAGCTTCTTCCCATAACCTTGTGTTTTCTTCTTCTCTGGACATGCCTGGGCACTGGTTTGCCATTTTAAAAATCCTTTTACAGAGCAAAAATAATCTTCAAAGGGCAAATGAAAGGTTCAGCTAATCTTCCTGAAAACTAAATACAAACACTACTCTGGAGTCATTCTGACTGAAGATGTGATGCATCCTGATCTTGAGGACGTTCTTCTCACTTGCAGGGAATTCCTCTTGTTTTACCCAGCATGGGATCGACAGAAAGTCCTCCTGATAGCCATGGCTTACTTCTTGACATGGCTCTCCTGGCAGCTGAGGGGTCCAGGTGTTGGGGTCAACAGGAGTGGTCTGTGCTCCTCAGCACTTTCTGCACTCTTTCCCAGTGGCCTCAAGTCTCCCAAGTCACTAGTTCAACTCCACACAGAGGTTTCAAAGGAACTTAAGCATCCTTGTGAAATAGCCTCAGTCATAAGTGACATTCAAAATGGCATTTGTTGCAGAGATTTTCATTTGGAGGAATGCTAATAACAGTTTAAAAAAAATCAAACCTTTCTGCTGTGCTCAGGTCTTTGTCTCCCTCTTCCCTAAGGTGTTTCTGTTTTGCTTATGCGATGACAAACATGCACTCCTGCTCTCATCCAGTACAGCACAGCTCAAATACTTTGATGTGAAGTTAGGGTAGTGAAACAGATTTACACACAACCAAGCATTTGTAAATTAAAAAAAGCTGTGGTTCTAACCCTGAAGTAAAGCCTGTCCCCGCCCATTTTCCTATGCATACTTTAAGGTCCCTCTGCAATGCTGGTGTAGTGGAAAGAAGATGAAAAGGAAAAAACCCGAAGCCTTCAACCTTCAGTACAGTTATAGAAGAGCCAGCTATGGACCCAGATGACGCTGCTGAAATAATATATTCCAGAGTCTGTCAGCTGAGTCCTGTTACTGTCAAAGTATGTCCCATGCACTTGGCCACAGCTGTTGACTTCACTATTAGAAGAGGTCAGTGTGAAGGAGAAGAGAGAAGTATTAGAAAGATAATCAATAGTAAGTGGCAAAAACTGTTCAGCAATTACACGGCCTCATTTGCACTCCAATTATATTATTCTGTTAAAAAGACAAACTATGCAGCACCCATTTCATAAAACAGCAATGGAACATTGGCTTCTGCAGAACTGTGAGGAGCTATCTCACTTTCAGGCAAGTACTTTTAAGAGACCAAGCTAACAACACTGAAAATAGAAAACTCCTCTTTGCCTCCATTTTATCTGCCTAGTGGCTACTGACCAGCTGTCTTACAGCACACTGAAACATGCTGTGTTACCACATTGCATATACCCTACCTGGAGGGACTGGAGTCAGACGTCGTGATTCCAGATCCTGCTCAGACTTTGGAAAGCCCAGATGCAGTAGTGCTTGCCCAGTGTGAGCTGGGGCTTCAGCAGAGCCAGGCAGTGAAGAACTGTGCATTTAACAGCAAGAGTGTCCTTTCTCTTTCCTCTAGGTCTGAGACCTGTTACTTGTGATGAAGGGACATCATTCAATCTTTGGCTTCTCTGCCTCAGCCTCAGAAAAGTTAGTTTACACCACTGATTTTCCAAAGATGGATTCCTTAACTCTTTAAAGCCACTGCTCTGCTGCTTATGAGTTTGTCTCACAGCTAGAGGACCTTTTCTCACCAGGATGGCTGGTATAAAGGGAAATGCCTCTCAGACTACACACTGTATCTGTGTGATCTTTCTGGTGCTTAATTGCAGCCTTGTTTCACATACCTTAAAATAAATGGCCATACTCTACTTTTTAAATTCCAATGTACATAAGCTCCTGGTCTGACAGGCTACATAATACCATCCCCTCTGCAGACAGGAGCATGCGGTAGGGAGCCAGGACCTGCGTGTTACACTCAGAGAGCTACAATTATCTCCCAGTCAGGTTCTAGTGAAAGCAGATTTTCAACTCATGATCACTGAGGGCTCAGAAAGTCTATCTTCCCACTTTCCTACTCCACTCCCATATGATGCTTTATGGCCTATCCTACAGCATCATCAGTAACCGTGTTTGGGTACCAGCTGCTGATTGAATCTATAAAGGAACTTTGTAGGATAAATGTCAGAGTAAATGAACACTTTACTCCCAGCAGCTTTGTTCCCCTCCACCTGCCTACCTGCAGAAGAGGACAGGCTGCTTTCAATACTTGTCAGCAAGGAGAAGGATCAAAAAGTACCCCTTTGCTGCTGGCAAGGACCAGGCAAGGAGCCCTGTGTCCTTTGCAACTAATGTTACAAAGTTTATCTTGTAGAAGACCATGGCTTTAGTAGTTGGATGCATTCAGATCCCACCCTAGCAGGACTGTCAGTGGAAAGGGATGAAAGGCTTATGCCATATGCTGAGAAGACAGAGATAGAATGTGACCATCCGCTTGTTTTCTTCTGATGGTATTGGAGGGCTGAGAAAACATCTGGCATGCCCAATGATTTGAGAGGCCTCAAAACTGGGATGACGCATAAACCACTAGTCATCACAAATGCTAAGGAAAGGAAGAGTCTGGAGAAGATATCTGGCTTCTCTGCCAGATCAGGCAGCCATCATTTTTGTTGTCGTTTGATGAAATCTTTAAGAACCAAATACGTGCTGGAATTATATGATACTAATCAAATCTCTTGGGCCATAATTCTCACTCTGACATTTCATTTGGCTCACTGCCTTGAATTAATCACCACTCCCTGCCTCAGTTTCCTCACAAACAGGAATGGATGCATTCAAATTACATTCACCTGAAAGGGGCTCTGTAAAATTTAATTAAGCCCTGAAAAGCACTCTGCAATTCTGAGATTAAAAGGTGCCATTAAAGCCTTCTAGTATTATGTTTCACTAAGACTCTCAGAAATATTTTGGATGGAGTTAAAGAGAAAATAAAAGGGGAATAAATCATAAACATTGCAGAATAAATGCTGCCCACCCCTTCTTATCTGTAACTCACAAGGCATATAGATTACATATAAATAATCCTTTGCATGAAAAACTGCCCATACATTTGCACACAAGATGTAAGGACAATGCTGGTTTTATATGAAAGGGAATATACATGTTTCCTTGCACACCCTCAGTGAAGTAAAAAGGGTTAATAAAATATAAGTTAAGATCAAAAGAAATCTGAGGTGACATTTTGGCCTCGAGGCCTTCTCTTGGCTGTGGGAAAACAGAACGAGGCTGCTCTGCAACCTACAAGCTGAAGTACAATTAGTAGTGTTTCCCGACTGCATGTTTTTTTCTAGGTTAAATACATAAAGATATGAGCATATGCAGTGAAAGAACTGTGAATTTTGTTTTTCTAGTGGAGAATTATTAACAGTGTTAAAGATGGAGACAACCTGAGAAAATTCAAAGGTACGTAATTAGAAGACTATACCCACCCAGATCAGAACCAGATAAAACATTAAAATCATCATTATAAAATTCACTCAAAATTGAAGGACTTGGCACACGTGTGTGCAGCTGCAGTGTCACACACACATCCTGAAGACAACTGGAGGCAGTGGGCCTTTCATCTTTTGACTCTAGACCTCCCCAAGACCTGTGCATTACAGCACGAAGAACCACACACTGTCAAACGTTATTTACATAACACGTGGCAGGGAGTGGTTATGGAATAAATCAATACTTTATGATATTTGTTACAAGCCACATGGCACAGCTGAGCATTTCTAAGGCCTTACCTAAGGTCTGGCTTAAAGAAGCTTGTTACAGCTATATTAAAATTGCCTAATAAGTGAGGTTCCCAGAGAACAGCTCTGAGCCTTTCTGTTTTTTCTTCATTGGACTGTAGCCTTGTGAGGGTGGGGCTTTCATTTACAGATGAGCTCCTGATCTGACCCTCTCCAACACAGGCTCTTTTTTCAGTGTAGTCTACAAGCTGATCTCCTTTGCCTGCTGCCCCTCTCACAATAAAACTGATTCCTAAGCATAGCTGTGATTATAGGTGTGGATGACCGCTCTAGATTCAGTGATATACCTCTTTAAAAAAATAGACATAATTCTTCACTACTGAGACTCTGCTTGTTCAGACCCCTGCTTGGAGATAGCAGTGTGGCTACAGAGTGGGACAGTGACACAGTCTTCCCTTAAGTCCCTAGGCTACAATATTTATGGACAGAGGAAATTCCAGAGGACAATGATGGTATAGGTACCTGTCTCTCTTTATCAATGGCATGAAGAACCTAGACACCTAGCTTATACATGCAGGCTGGATGCCTGAAGTTTGACTATGTGAATGCTGAATAACCTGCACAAAATACTTTTAACATCATTACAAGCTCTTTTACACACAGCACCATTTTGGTTTAAATACCATCTCACCATCACTTTCCAGTGGTCTTGGAAATTAGACTTTGGTTTAAAAACACGACCAGGGAACCCAACTAACCTTTCCAGTTTCATTCTGCTGATGCATATTCATTAGCATCTCCAGTTTGGTGGGGACTATGTTTTAGAACACTAATGATGCTTAAAATATGATGTTATCAGTTCCGAACACCGGAACAGCTGGATGTGCAACAGCACTCAATAAGCTGCAAATTCACCGAAACAAAGCCTGCGCTTTCACTTTGTGTTTGCTCAGCACCTATCACCTGGTTCATGATTAGGCCTAATAAAGTATCTAAAATACAAAGTGTCAGTAATTGAGAAATATGATCCATTATACTGGGGATATAGCTATTAAAAATAATCTAAAGACCGCCAAATAAAAATTCCTCTTGGAATACAAGAGATAACTTTTGTTGTGTAAAAAGAAAAACAGTAAACAAAATATCCCATTATGTTCTTTCTTCTGTAGTAAGAACGTAGACAATCAAAAAAAGTAAGGAAGAGCAAGCAACTCACAAAGACATGTCAGCCCAGTAAGGAGTCTCCGCTGAAGCACAGGAAAAAATAACCTGCAAGAACTGTAAGGTTACACAAAGCAGTAACAAAAAGGTTGCATAAGGAACTTGCCAGACAAACTCTTACTAAACCATTGAACAGCTAAATTAAAAAAAAAAAATCAATGTATGATACATTGCATGTTAGTAAATCATTTAATAGAAAGTCACCTGAAATATTCAACTATGTTTGTTTAGATGCTAGCATAAAACTGGGTCTAAAAACTTTAAAAATTCAGCCTTTTCTTTATTCTGCTACTCAGAGTTCATACATTAGTCATCTGCTGTCTCAGCCACATCAACATGTCTCTTTTTTTTGGTCTCACGGCTTTTCTCTTCCCTTTGTTTCAATGGCCATTTCAAATATCATTCTCTTTTCATGCTCTTCCTTCTCAGCTCCTAGGTTTCCACTTATAAATCCAGTTCAAAACACTACTTTAGAGCACCACAAAACACTCAGACCCTCAGACCTCTGTCTTCACTACACCTTTCACTATTCCTGCACCATAAAAGAATGATCAGGCTTGTCTGGACTACCTGAATCTTCTTTTCCTACTATAGTCTTTACTTTTTCATTTATGACATGAAACATGTTTGTGACAGTTTTGAATTTACTTTTGCTAGAGGCTTCCCATAGAAAAACTCACATGTTCAATTATACTACTATGCTCCCACTCCCTATTTATGTTATTTCACACCTTTGAGATATCTGCAGACTAAGTCCTTCAGAACAAAGAAAGAATTAATTGACATCAGCAACTTCTATTGAACAGTCTTATGCACATCTGCAGTATCATATACACTAACCGTACGCAAACCTCCCAAGAATAAATTATTTGAGGCTATTGCCCCTTGGGAAATTTGCAGAGACTGTGTTAAACTCAAGTTTTAAATATTTCAGTAATATTTTAAAACCATTGATCAGGTGATATAAAGAAATGATATAATAATTAAATTTGCAGATGATACTAAATTAGGAAGTGTTGCAAACATAAGCGAAGACAGAGAAATGACACAGAGGACCTGAAAAAGCTCAGAAATAAGAGCAGGAAATAACAAAATGAAAATCATCCAGGAAACGTGCAAAGGTACAGTACATCTGGGGGAAATATTTCAAAATTAAATACCAAGAGTAATCCGATCCTGTGGTTCAAGGTGTAAACTGATTGCCGCAGCTGAAATAATCCTCTCAACCCTCCTGCTCAGCAACATATAACTGGCAAGGTACATTATGAAGGGTTTTGAAAGATCAGATACAAGTTATTTTTGGAGGCAGGATGCCCGTCTCTTACAGAAAATCCTCTGCAACATCTATATTCAGAGAAATAGCCAGGTTCATTGAGAACACATTCCTACTCTTGGGCAAGCAAAATATTTGCTTACCTGACTCCTTTCATGCCTAACAGTCACCTCCATCCCCCCATTTGTATGCTTATTGACAATTCAGTACAGACCTACAAAACAGCGGCCGCAGTATTAAACCTGTGACACAGTGGCAGTGGTACTAACAGGTTAGAACAAGTTGAAAAGAACAGGGGAAGGGGATGCCAGGCTAGTTAGAGGGTGAGTTATTTGGGTTCTTAGTACTCCCAATGTCTGAGAAACTGCCTCAGCTACTTTTCACTCTCAGCAGCCACAGGGACTACTATGCCAGACAAGCAGTAATGTTGTCAGAAACACAGAACCAGATACTCAGTTGATGTCAGTCAGGGGTTTTCTGCTGACTTCAAAGAGAATAACAAATTTCATGTGAGTTTGCAGTGAAATAGGATATTGAAATGCTTCAGTGCAGCTTAGTTTTCTATCCTCAGGCTTGCCACAATCAGGAACTAGAGAAGAGATGAAGCTTTGTACGGCATTGATAAAATCAAGCAAATATATCACAAAGCTTTGGCCCTTGAATGCCATCAACTCATAGAGAAGCTGGAAGGAGTTGAATGGAAATCAATAACAATGAAGAATCTCAGAGAGATGGACTTTGAAGAAAGTCACTATCTTATTTTGTTACACATAAAACAGAAGACAAGAAATGTCATTAAAATAAATAAATTCATGATATCCCTATAGCAAATCAGTCTCTCTCTGCTTCATAGCAGAGCTTCTACTTGGGAAATAGCTTCCTACTACAGATCTAAATAAACAGCATATATATCCTTACACAGTCTCTGCCCTGTTCTTCCTAGATAAACAATCTGAACAGGAATGAAATTAGAGACTGAGATGAGTCATTGATTTCACCACTCATTCAGATCTGTTCATTGTCTAACACACACCCCCCTCCACCCCCCCAGTGTGATTCAATTTATTATGAAATTCCAGAGGTGCAAATGGCTGGACAATAGCTTAAGGAGTCTTTGCAGCTGGATTACCTCCTGTCTCTGAAGTGTGGTGTGGTTTCACACAGGCCAAGAACAGGATTTCATAGAAGTTAAAACCGAGATTGAATATCTTTTCAAAAAGATTTGCTAGACCATTAAGAACAAATCATACACTTTTTCACAAGAATTTTTGACTGAAGTTTACAGTTTGTGTCAAGTTCAGTTGACAGCCTTTACTTCCATCGGATCAGCCTGAGGCAAGTAGTCTCCTGTGATGCAGCCATCCTTAAAAAGTCATACTGAAATATGTGAAATGTCCATTCCTTCCTGATCTCATGGAATTTAGTTTTCTGAGGGTATTTCTGATAGCAAATGGAAGGAAACAAAAAAGAAAAAATAAATTTTGTGAATAATCTTATTGTAACTGTTGTCAGTTTGCAGCACTGGAGTGGGTTGGAAACTCCAAGGAGAATACTTTAATGGGACTAAAAATATCTCATGAAGAGACTGCTAACATGTAGGTAGGTACCAGGGGGGTAAGGATGATTTCTAGTTAAGGACAATACTTGGACCTTAAGTGATCTGTGGTCTGTTCCTCACTGTGCCACGTGTTTCCTGGACAAACCTAAACAAATGGCTTTATATGTACCTTAATTCCAGGTCTACAAAGCTAGTACTTTTTCAGCCATGCCTGTTTATGCTGCAAGCTACATACGTGTACAGTGTATCTCACAACAGGGGACAGATTTTGAACAGAGGAGAGAAAGTATTTCCAAAGCAGGTAATACCATTGCAGGCAGTTGGCACTGTCACACTTCATTAGTCATGTATGTCTACAAAATCTTCTCCAACCAGAAGAGGGAGAAGATCTGTGGTTTATAATCTCCGGACCAACATTTCATTATGAATCACTTTGGGTGGGCTGAACTTGTACTTAATCATCAGAACCTATGCAGAGGTTATGGGTAGCACCATTATGCACAGTCAAATAGCTTTGGCTCTCCATGGCATGTAGGTTTTCCAGCAGTCACGAACCCCCTCCTTCCACAAGCTCTTTATAGTATATAAGAAGGTTGGGCATGAAGATGGAAATGCAATCATGATATAATGGAGGGTGGTGCCTGATACTATCAAGGCTTTTAATATTAGTCTCATTGCTGCGGGGTCTGAGCACTTCCAGCTCAAGTTGGGTGCTGGAATCATCCAACTGTCTGATAGAGAGACCTGCGGGCAAAGTTGTGGTAATGAAACTTGAGATGAGCAGATCTTCTATCTGTATAATGAGCTAATTAAAAAATAATTTAAACATAGTCTGTATAAAGTGCTGAAGCATATGATGTGGGGTATAATCCTATGCCGGATTTGACAACCCACAGCTGCTACTGCATGCTCAGTGGATTTGGACAAAATTATATGCTCCTTCTGCCAGACTCCAATGAGAATTTTCCCTCATTGAGCACTTCATGATCTAACTCCGGGAAGCAGGCTGAATGGTTAGTCCATGTTATTATGGACTGAGCTATCTGAGCTGTGTGATTGTGTGATCTAGAGGTTGTTTGGCTGTGTTTGCAGAACTGTGACGTTTCTCAGACTGAGCAATGTCTTACAAGGCAAACATGGACACATCTGCTGTCCTTCCCCACCATTCCTGGTTCCAGACTTTCTTCATTGTAAAGCAGCTTGTGTGTCTCAGCATTTTTACTATTGACATATCCATAAACGGGATGAAAATATCTCTATCAGTAAAAAGCACAAAAGGCAGTTTGCCTGTAAGGCATATAGGCCATTGGGAACCATGTGGAAAGCTGAAAGGCAAGCTCTGATTGCATTCCTCTGCCAATGAGTCTCAACTGGGACACAGATATATACGAGGTGTCAGGAGCTGAGAAAGCAGAAATCAGCATAGTAGTAGCGCACTCAGGAAGCCATGAAAGAGAAAGAGCTCCTACAATTCTCACTCTCTTCTTAAACAGCTACCTACCAGTGACATAATTGAGCCCTGCCCTAAATCAGAGGCTAACCATTTTACTGCGGCGACATTGTGACTGGGGGACTCTCCACTCTCTGTTCTTAGCAGCCAGGCCAAAGCTATGTTATGATACCACAGCACTGCTTGAAGGACCAATTGGAGGAAGAGGTGTGTTCCCTTGCTTGTCTGTTTCTTAACAGTAGTATTGAAATAGCATAGATTGAGCAAACACTGCAACGGACTTGTTAAAAGAAAATTCTGTTTTGGTTTGAATGAGGACAACTGGATGGTTGCCTTGGCTTGAAGACTGAAAACCATCTAAACATGACACTAGCTACAAAAAGCAAAGTAGGAATAAAAGGATTCCTTCTGAATATACGTACTCAACGTGATAATTAATTTTTCAATCTGAAATAACCACTATCACTGGTGGTTCACTAAATGTAGGTATGTTGGTAGTTTGTTTACTGTAATAGTAAACAAAACATTTTCCTTCTTGCTTAATAAGCATGTTAATTAATCATATAGAGATATAGCCTAGAAACACAATTAGGTAAGAATTACACATAGCCACACTTACTTTTGTGGTGTTACTTGGTACAGATTCACTATGACTCTTGATAGGAATAGCTTCAAACAGTGTGAGCAGAACAGAACAGCAATCACAAAATAACACCCTACTTCCTTGAAAAAAATCTTGCATATTCAGGAAGCTTTCTCAAGCAGCAGGAACACATTTGGCCTCTACTCACCACCTTTATCCTGCCAGTGTTCCCAAAGCAGGAAAGGCACAGAGGTGCCAGGATTCTCTCTGTGTTGCAGTGGAGGAGCACAGGGATCTTCTGGGATTAAGAAAGAGAACCATGAACAACAGGTATCCTATCTGGCTGAGACACAAAATATTTAATTTGAGAAAGAACCTTCCATTATTCCCTTTAACTCAGTAGTAGAAAATCAGTGTAGAATAAAACCATGTTTAATTTGCTCACTCTAGCCAGATACTGTGTATTGCTTATTGGATTTTCATGGGAGTCCACAAGTTTCTCATAAAAGGGTGCATCTGTATGCTTCATCAGTAGTACTCTCAGCATGCTACCTTTGTTCTCCGCTACCTACAATGTTTTTTCATAAAATTCCAAACTGAGATCAAAATATTTTTTACTTTTTCCAGAGTACTTACATATACATCCAGGATGAAGACCATAATCATCAATTACAGCTCTCTGTCCCAAAAGGACACTCCAGAGTCACAGAATCATAGAATGGCCTGGGTTGAAAAGGACCATAGTGATCATCTAGTTTCAAACCGCCCGCCATATGCAGGGCCACCAACCACTAAACCAGGCTGCTCAGAGCCACATCCAGCCTGGCCTTGAATGCCTCCAGGGATGGGGCAACCATGACCTCCCTGGGCAACCTGTTCCAGTGTGCCACCACCCTTTGGGTGAAAAACTTTCTCCTAATCTCTAACCTAAACCTCCCCTGTCTTAGTTTAAAACCATTCCCCCTTGTCCTATCACTATCCACCCTCGTAAACAGTCGCTCCCCCTCCTGTTTATAGGCTCCCTTCAAGTACTGGAAGGCCGCAATGAGGTCTCCCCGGAGCCTTCTCTTCTCCAAGCTAAACAAGCCCAGTTCCCTCAACCTTTCCTCATAGGAGAGGTGCTCCAGCCCTCTGATCATCTTAGTGGCCCTCCTCTGCACCCGCTCCAAGAGCTCCACGTCCTTCCTGTGCTGGGGGCCCCAGGCCTGGACACAGTACTCCAGATGGGGCCTCACAAGAGCCGAGTAGAGGGGCACAATCACCTCCCTCTCCCTGCTGGCCACCCCTTTTTTAATGCAGCCCAAAACACAGTTGGTTTTGCAGGCTGCAAGCACGCACTGCTGGCTCATATTCAGCTTCTCGTCCACCAGGACCCCCAAGTCCTTCTCTGCAGGGCTGCTCTCAAGGAGATCTTCCCCCAGTTTGTAATAAATACCTGGGGTTGTCCCGACCCAAGTGCAGCAGCCTGCACTTGGCCTTATTAAACCTCATTAGGCTTACGCGGGCTCACTTCTCCAGCCTGTCCAGGTCCCTCTGGATGGCTTTCCTTCCTTCCAATGTGTGTGTAGAAAAGCCAGAGTTCATCTACACAAGAGATGGGATCTGTTGTGGGCTCTTAAAGACACCTTCATAAAATGAACAAATTTCTAAAAGAGGTAAGTAACACCAGAAACCTTAGCATCTTTTGCTCCATGCACATAGTACATCTCTTTGACCCTTGCTTGCTCTGCCATAAAATAGAATGGCATACAGATGGTATTAAAGATGACCGTAGTACAAGAACATATACAGAGCAGAATGTATAGAAAAAGATTAGATAAAACATTCCTTATCAACCCTTCCGTGCATACACATGACAAAGATTTTAGTCCTGATGATGAGCTTAACATTTACCAGAAAAGACCTGATTGATACCTTCCCTGTTGGAGATGGTCAAATTTGTACTGATTGCCTGTTACAAAAAGAAAGAGAAGGAACACATTTACCATTGAGCATAGAAATGTAAGTTAGAAAATAAAAAAAACTTTTCATCATAAGAAAGAAGCAGTACCCTGGTGTCTTGTATCTCATACTTAAGTCCTCTCTTTTATGTGATTTTTCCTTGTCATGTGTGTTGATTGGTGTTTTGTATAGCCCATTCTTTAATCTTAGTCATTTCTCCATTAAAATAAGTTTTGAAGGATGACAAAATAAACACCGTACCTATTCCTTCCTGCCAATTTTATACACAGAAAACTTTTAGTGAATTATTTTGAAGACCTGAATTCTCTGAGTGAATTTTTACACAATACAGAATAGTGAATTCCCCAGGAGCTGTCTGGAGTTTTCTTGCAGTCCAAACTGTTCAACATGGAGACTTATCACAACAGTTTGCACAAGGAACAAGCAGAGCAAGGTTCCCATGGCAGTTTACTCAACTTAACACTCTAGAACACTTGCCACAAATAGAGTTTTCCCCACGTTCTTATTTTTTTTCAGCTTCATCGGAAAGGGAAGAGTAAAATTATCTTACAGAGGTTTTTTTTTTAGGATGTGGTTAGATACCTGAAGAGCAGTTGAATCATGTGTAGGGTCCATGCAACAAGGGCAAGATGTTTGAGGTAGAACTTGATCAAAGACTTTTAATTTTTGTATCTTTTTCAGGCTCCTCTGATGTGGCCTATTTTTGAATTAAACTCCTACTTAGAAATACTCCCCCAGTGTATTTTTTCAGAACATCCCCATAGATAGATCCAAAGAACACAATACCAACATCAGTCTTTAGTTTTCATTTGCAGCAACACCCATCTGGTATATTCGGAACGTAAAACAGCAACAATATTTACAGGGAAGACTTTAACTGTTTCAATGGATGGGCTAAGAAAAGGTGTCTTTTTGTGTTGTGTGTTTCTATAAGCATTAAGCGTGTCTATATATTTCTTCTTTTTTTTCTCACCTGCTGAAGAAGCTATCTAACAAACTGAGGCCTAAACAGAGAGTACAGATGCAGCTACAGTAAGGATGTGATTTCACAGTCAGCTTCATCTACTCAAAATTTGAAATGCTACTGAAAGGGACAGACCTTCCTTTTCACCACCTCACCTGTCTCTCCTCCATGCTTTGTGTCAGCATATGTGGTTGCATGCCTCAGCAGATCTGCTCCCCAGTGCAGCTGCCTACACAGCTGGATGAGTACTGCTGCTGACACAACAGCAAGGCCAGTGGACAGACGTTCTTCCTTTCACCATCTTTTGAGCAGTTTAGAAATAGGTTAGCCATGGCTGATACAAAACTACACCCAAGTATCACCCCTTTTTGGTGACAGAAGGAAACAGCAGATTCACGTGTTCTTTGCAGCAAAACAACAAATCACATTGCTGGTAAACAATAAGCCTTTATGATACCGTGGTCATTGTTAATACAAATGGAAACAGGTACAAGTCAGGCAAATGTTTGTTTCAAGAAGTAGGACAATAAATGGAAAAATTAAACAAAGTGAAATGAAATTCTAAGGGAAGGTTTTGTGGACAGAGAACAGCAAATCTTGAACATTCGTATTTAATTACTTTCTCATCTTCATCTCAGTGAATACTACTTCCAAAACTATATTTAATATTGGTGCCATGTTAATTAGTACTACATGAAAAACTGGCTTAGAAGGCAGATATAAG
>VZTO01002938.1:0-30509 GCA_013400615.1 Syrrhaptes paradoxus | reverse complement strand
AGGTACAAGTCAGGCAAATGTTTGTTTCAAGAAGTAGGACAATAAATGGAAAAATTAAACAAAGTGAAATGAAATTCTAAGGGAAGGTTTTGTGGACAGAGAACTGCAAATCTTGAACATTCGTTTTTAATTACTTTCTCATCTTCATCTCAGTGAATACTACTTCCAAAACTATATTTAATATTGGTGCCATGTTAATTAGTACTACATGAAAAACTGGCTTAGAAGGCAGATATAAGCCAAATGGTGGAAAAGGCAAAACACTAGTGGCTTCAGCAGGATTTGGCTGAAGCCTTTAACATTTGTTTCCTCCTATTATCCATCTCCCACTCTGCTAAATTCACAAGGAAGACTGCAGAAAAACTTCAAGAAGTGTGAAACGAAAAGTCTAGGGGACTACAGAATGAATAGCGCAAAATCAACTATTTTTTTAGAAACAGAAATTCTTACTATTGAGGAGAAAGAGTAATATAAACTTATATCAGAGAACAAACTAAAAAATAGGAGAAAGGGACAGTTTCCTCTACGGCAGTTAGCACTATCCATTATCAGTGCTGGAATATCAGATTACGTAGATCACCACTCTGATCTTGAATGACAACTTCTGTCCAACTCACTGCCCTTCACATCACCACCAGTAGCATGGTGCCGCAAGCCTCGATCCTACAAGACAGCAGTATACAGACACCAGTGCTCTGTTCTGCAGTAGGATGTACAACAGCAGCTCCCACAGCCCTCAGCAGGAGCTGTGTGGACACCTATTTCCAGGAAGGGTGGGGTAAGAACGCTTGGAAAGCAACTACTGAAAGTTCAAGTCAACAAGTTTGGAAACCTGGCAAAGACAGACAAATAAGGTTAGCAGGGCACCTCTGTGACTGGTGTAAAACAGATGAGTACCACTCCGTTCAAGGGAACCTGCCAATACATGACATGTGAGCACCCACTCCTTTGCAATGCTCCTCTGAATCTCAGTATCTGAACTGCTTGGATCTCATCCAGCTTTCTAGTGTTTCCTCCAGGCAAGGAAGAAGCTGGAAACAGTGCAAAACCTTCTCAACACATAGAAAAATAAAATCACATTTGATCATGAAAGTTGATCCTCCATTTCTGCACAACAGTGAAGACAGGAAAAGGAGCTGTAAAAAAGAGTAAGGAACTTCCTCTCCTTCTTTCACATCCCCGCCTTCTAAGTGCTTTCCTTCTGCTGCCAGAAATGAAAGTTGGGCCTGGATGAACCCAGTGGAGATGCCCAGAGGCACCAGAGCAGTGCTGGGCCCCTCCCAATGCCACACCACAGTTCAAAGCCTTGAATGGCTGCAGAACTCCCACCATGCTGCAGTTCAGCTCCCCACACCTATACGTAGCAAAATACTCTCTTCTCAGCATTTCTCCACTATGATGATAGGTCCATATCTTCTCTGCCTTCTACCAGTACAGTCACATACTGCTCGTTCTTATTGCTCATAAACAATAAACAACTTTGCTCCTCCTGCCTACTGTACCTCCAGCTGCAGGTCAGTGCCAGCTGAAGCTCTTTATTTGCTGAGCTTTACTGACTGCTTCTGTCCCAGCAACCCCTTTCCGTGTGCTTACTTTGATACCTGCCTTTCTACACAACAAGGTTGTTTTGAGTATTTTCAAGACAGTGGAACCTGTAGTAAATGGGAGCCCTTGATAATGCCAGAGAGGTCAGATGTCATGCCTTGAGATGCAATGTCACTCCACGCATGCCGTGCATGCATAGGTCAGCTGCATAACATATCCACTGCTGTGCTCTGCACTGGAGCTAGCAAAGTTACTTTCCTGCATATGAAGAGTAGCTTTTTCCTAGCAGCCTTTGCCACCAGTGTGAAAAAGCACCCAGCTGATGTGAAATAATGGAACAAGCTTTTCATATGAAGCGCGAGATTTTACTGGGCAGTTACAGAGGACATCTGGCAACTCCTTCACTGGCTGATGGGATTTAGAGATGTCTCCACACTGGCTCTGCAACAGACTGCTTAGTCTTGAACCTTGAGGTCTTCAGGCCTACTGATCAAAATAAGTATGAAATAGAGAGGTAAAATACAAATAAAAAGAGGTCAAAAGCAAACTAAAACTTTTCAAAACATAGCAGGATTTCATCCAAGTTTAGAAAAAAGTTAATTCCTTAGCAGAGTAAGGACTCAGATACCTGGGCTGTTGATTTAGCCAATATGTTGACAGCAACAAAAGGTGACTCCTAGTTACAAGTCCTGGCTCTATTGATACCAGCATCTGAAAGAACTGAAATTCTCAAGCATCTGGTTCAGCCTGTTACAGAAGGTCAGGCAGGACCCAAACTCTGGATAGAGATTGGAATTTTACTGTATTTCAGGGCTGATGATGAGAGGGTTCAAATATGGAGTTCTAGGCTTTCTCTGGTATACCTTCAGTAAAACTATCACAGTTCTCTAACCCCATCACTTTCCCAAGATGCTGCTCTGGTATGCGCTGAGGGGCTGGGAAGACAAAGGAGTGGAGGAGGAGAAAAAGTTCCTCATTCTTCCCTATTGCCCTTCTTCCTGTTTTTATGGCTGTGTATTCAGAGGATTGCCTTTCCACAAGAAAACGACTAGAGACAAGATCACACCAAATGTATGTTCTCTCATGTTTCAAGCACTTGCTCTCAGTTCTTGCTGAATGTTTAGTTACAGCATGAAAAATGGATATGTGGAATGAAGACATTTCCCCTTTGACTAACATATTTGCAGAAGGTATGTCAAGGATCTGAGGCAAGGGGTATGGGCAAGCTTTCAAGAAAGTTTTTTCCCCCCTTCTCCTTTGCATGCTTATTGGAAGAGCAATAAATATCAAGCAGACAGGCCCTTCTCACAGTTACAAAGCCTACCTGTAACTGAGCTGGATAATTAGCAGCCTTGAAGATGATATATGACTTTCATTACCCTTTGGGACTGGAGACTAAATGAGGACAGAGCTAATTGCCGTGCAAAGCAGTTTGGCATGAATGAGAAAAATGCAGGCGCTGTCTCCTGCCAAAAAAGGGCCCTATTGCTGCTCTGATCTCATGGCTGGTTTTTGCCGCAGGAGTTCACTTGGTGTCCATAAATCATGGTCTGCTTACAGCTGGAACTGCACTGAGTCATCAACATGCAATAAGCTGAGTGACAGATTCCAGCCTGACTACATTAGAACTTCAAACTTAGTCCTCCCCCTCCAACACTACCCGTACTTAACAGAAAATTAAACCCAGACCACACAGACCTGAAGGCTGTGAGAAACACAAGGCTTGTTTACTTGACAATAGTTTTTTAAGACTGATGTTTCCAGGAAATAGCATCATGCATTTTGAAAAGCAGAGGGCCACAAGTACTGAATTTATAAAATGACCCACAGCTATAGCATTTGGTTTGTCCTTCCTCATATAATTGCTGATTAAAATATATTACCCTCCCTTTAATGATCTAAAGTGGCACTTTGTCATCTTTGTTCTTACAGAGATAGATTTAGTCAGCTCTCCAAGAAAATATTTTGTTGCTCTTTAAAATTAGACCAGAAGAACCTGCGATCTGATTGCAAATCTGCTTCCAAAGTGACCTGGGGCACATGTACATCCATATTGTACCCTTAAGAAGTGTGGGCTTCTGGGGAATCTAAACCATTGATGCAAAAGAGAGTCCTTGAAGATACTCTTTTCCTCTCCCTATTCTGTTTTACAGAAGAGTTTTTGCTTTTCCCTAAAGATACCTTAGGTCTATTTTTTTTTAATGGAAGAGATTGTGCTGAATTTGCAATATGGTATCCTGTCAGATCCTAATCAATTAGCCCACATCAGCTCAGTATAAGGCAGATACCAATTTAACTCACAAAGCTAAGACTTCTGATTTTCTCTAAGGGCAGTCACATAATTCATTCTTTGTAGTGCCAAATTATATTTGACATTTAATTTAAAACTCAAGGTACCATAATGCAAAATCTCACTAAAAATAATGGTGATAAAGCAGAGGAACATTTTATTTGACAGTGAGGATTTTTTCAGCTTATTTATGCACCCAAACTTTCCCCCTCCCCCACCTATCAAAGCCCCAAACACACCAGTGCTGGTTACCCAGGCAATCACTTTCAGGTGATTTTAGCCTCTGCAGGTGCTTGCATACAGTATAAAGGGGCACCTGAAGGTGAAGCAAGAAAGCTGGCTGCTGCTCACCTTTTGGTGGGTGAGCTCTCCTCTGCCTGAGAACACATAAGCTCAAAAACATTTTGTGTATTATTGCTGCTGTAGCTAGCAGAAAGAAATATTTCAATAGAGTGGCTGGGCTAACTAATATGGTTGTGTGCGAACTAGGGAAGGGGGAGTCAGCCTGAAAAGGTTGAGGTTTTTTTACTTTTAGAAGACCCAGCACAATAAAACCTCAATAAAACTAGTGTAAAGACTTCATCCACCGTTCTTTGCCATGCAGTAACTTCATTCACTCACATGGCAGAATGGAAGTCTGTTGGTTCATGAAACATGTCCAGACTCTGGCAATACAACTTAATGCACAGATAAAAATAAAAAGACTGAGTTCTCCTCCCTTTTTGAAATGTGCTACACACTACCAAACCATGGGGAGTTCTAGCCATGGGCTCAATCAACGCTTCTAGTGAAGCGCTGAGTTTCAACAGTCGAACTCTAATAAAAACACTAGTTAGAAAAAACATGCAGCCATCTCTGTCAATGTGAGTTGCTTTCAGATATTAACTACTTCTGCTGGTAGTGTACAAAACACTAAGCAGCCAATGACTTGCCTGGCTAATTCAGAGCAGCTCTGTGAGAAGAGAAAGTTATGGATAACAGTAGACTCTGCTTTGTTGAGACAATACCATATAGCAATAAGCAAAATACATTAGTAGTTGAAATCCTCCTGAGAGTGACTCAACTTTTGTCCTGTCAAAAACCAGCAACTACTTTGCAATGAAAAGAAGCAAATGTCTAACATTCTCATCCTTTATGTGCCAGATCAGCTCTTGGGGGAAAAAAAATCATCACTGGTCGCAACATGCTTCTGAACATAAGATGGATGATTCAAATTCTAGGACATTAGGTCTTACCATGAATTTCAATCCCTCATTAAGATGAATGCAGTCCAGGGCTGAACTCTGGTGTTTTTGGAGTGAGTCTGTAGGCCTCAGGTTAGGCATTCTTGCTTTATTTCACATTTGCATGTAGGTGCATGCTTATGCTACTGGGAGTCAAGTTCAAAATCTTGTCCATTTGCCCATGTGAACAGACACATTTCTTTTAGTACTTGCTATACAGTCCACATTTATTTTATAGAATACACAGAGTATATTATCTGGGGTATGAAATTTAGACAAGAAATAAAGTTGCCATGTACCAGAGCGAGAGAGTACATTATCATTACACTTGTAAATGAAAGAAGCTCTATTTGATGTTGATGCAGTGTGTGTATGTGACAGGTTTAAATTAGTGAAACAATGGTGATGGCATAACACTGCTGTAAACTTTTCTTACATTCCATCAAATTTCATTGTGGAATATAAAAACACAAACCCAAAAACTTCTGGAAAAGCAATGCTTCAGCATTATATAACACAGAGGACTCCTTTCTTTAGTATGCATCCTGTAATTCAGCTGTTCCAGACTTCTTAAGCTAAGACTGTATCAAGACCTTTGTTTTCAGTAGTAAGGATTTTGTTTTTTAATTGCAAGGACAAGTGTACCCTTCATGAGACTAAATAATTGCTTTCTTAATCTGATTATACTTTAGCTTTTATGGCATCCTGTGGCAAAGAGTTCCACAGTTTATTAATGCTTTTTATCTGGAAAAGCACGTCCATTTGTTTAAGCACTATTACAACTTTAAGAAATAGAGAGTAAGCATTGCCTATTACTTCTTCATACAATTTATTATTCTACCAAGGGAAATTATGCAGCCCTCAGACCTCTTTTCTAAGCTTACTCTACTTGGCCTCTTCTCATATGGAAACCTTTCCAGAAATTGGGTCACTGCTGTTACCCTTTCTAAGTCTGATATGTAGGGTCTTTTTGAGTCAAGTACAAGGAATATGTACAATATGGAAGAAGTGAACCTGTTGTAGATTCATATCACATACTTCATACTCAGTACTGTCCCAGAATTTTTTGCAATTCTGGATCTGTGTAGGTAGAGAGAAGTAGAAAAAAAAACCCAACCAAACGATAAATGCTCACCAACTTAATAGCAGTATTTTGGCACACACAAATACCTGTGCACAAAATCTTCAGAGCATTTCCACCAACTAAAGATTTTGCACCAAGTTCTTGAGAAAATTCAGCTTGGCAAATATTTTTTTAGAATAGTCTGAATGTTTTCAAAAAGGAAATTATGAAACTACTAATGTGACTGTATTACTCTAGGAAGTTGGATTAACTAAATGGCCATTTTTGTAGCCTATTTATATCAGTAAGTTTTTACTGTTGCAGATACAAAAGCTTTTAAAAAAATGAATAGTTTAAAACAGCAGTAAAAATTACACAGTAAATGCACCAATTAGAAAACTGACATTTTGTATCACAAAGAATCTTTAAATAGAAGTGAAAGGATAAATGAATTGACAGAGATTTCAGACCCTCGGATACCTAAGTTGCTTCCAAGTGCTGAGATCTTAAGCATTTTCACTGAAAAACATATCAGTATGGAAATATGAATCTAACTTTAAATTTTCCTTTCAGAAGGCCTTATCTTTAATCTCTTTTCATATGTAAGATTCATATTGCTTTGCAAGGAGGGTATCAAATATGAGGAACTGACTCAGAGTCCTTGCATTCAGTAGGGAAGCTGCTTCTTAATTACACTATGCAAAAATATTAGTGATAAAACCCCCTTATAAATACAAACAGAAAAATAAATCATAAGGTAGTAAGCCATAAGGATGGGAATGCAGAGAGATTGAAAGAGAGAGAGAGGATACAAATGATCTCATGACACTTACACAGTCTGTTTTCTGGAGAAAATTCTACTTCAACGTACAGTGTTATAAAGAAGGCTCAGAAATTAGCCTGTTTACTCCTCGTTGGAAATACTGCCAGACAAATGGATTATGTTTTTTGAATCCTTTATGATACGGGATTCTACAGTTAATAGCACAGACACATTTGTCACCATCTTTAATCACAGATATTTGTGCAAAGATTTCAGCAAGCTCTATTCCGCTCCAACTTAAACTAATTTAAGTCCTGCTCAGCTCTGTTGTGGAATAACTCTCCACATAATTTAAACCTGTGTTTGACCACAGTTCTGGGTTCTTATCATATCTGTACTGAGAAGCATCTTCCAAAGCACAAGCAGCAATTGCTTAGAACAATTTGAATTCCCTAGTGTCTGTCTATCCAACCTGAGGAGCTGTAGTACCTTATGTTTCCTTGTCACTGTTTGATCAAAATAATTCTGGAATTCCAGGTTAATTAGCACCACAATATTTCAAATACTGTAAGAAGCTACAATCCACTTTTCAAATGGGATAAGCAGGAGTTGCTGCTGCTCCACATGCAATGAAAATCAAGCCCCTAGCCTAAACCAGTAAAGTCTAAATTGACAGATAACAAAATATGAAAAAAAGGAAAAAATATTACTCTCACTTTATAGTTTAGGAAATAAAAGCTGAGAGAGAACAAATGTTTTGTTCAAGATTGCCAAGACTGGGCAAAACAAGGACAAAAATTGAATCCAGATTTCTTGAGATTCATTATGCATCCTGTATCACAAAATCATTTTGCTCAGTGCATAAATGGCAATTACAGTCTGACCAGCAGCGTACCGAATTCAACAGGAAGAGCTCTTGCTATTTTCAAAGGGGATTTTGATCAGAGTCCATTGGGTTACTCAATGAATGTAGGTAAAATAAATCTGCAGTTAGAATAAAGCTGAAGCCATACCACAGCAGAGGAGATTATTTTTTTTAAGGCATCTCTAATTCAATGGCCATGAATAATATAATATTCATGGAGTCCCATCTGGTGTTCAGTTCTGTGTATAAAAATACTTTGCATTGTTGGTCCAATAATTCTGACTAAAACTAGTAAAGTGATATAAAGGCCCTTGAAAACAGTAGTGGGATAACAAAATAACAAATTGAATAAAGGAGAAAAAATAAGCTTGCTTTAGTCTGAAGGGAATAAAATTGAAGCCTTTTAACCTTACACATAAGTTCCACACCATTGCTTTTTAAAATCAGTTGAAAATCATTTAAAATCAAATTGATTTTGGCTTTTACATTCAGATGCACTTCAGCTTTTCTATTACTCACCTATACAAGTAATGTTTTCAGCCAACCTGTGTTTAAAATGGGTTGAAAATCCGTTTGTATGTTCACATGCTTATTGGAATTTTCTCATTTCCATTTCGCTCAGAGCCAGTCATGATGGGATTAATTTGCTGGGGAATATGTCAAGAAGCTGATTTCATGGGTGTTTTAGCAAAGAAATGGTTCCTAATGTAGTGAAACATTTTTTCACTTATAACACGTTGTCTATTGCCCATTTTGTGTCAATAAATGGGAAGACATGTTCGCATTTATTCTGAAAATCTCTCTTCTCCATCATGTGTAGACCCATAATCAATCATGAATGAACTGTAAAATCACAGGAAAATATTTCCTAGTTTACATCTGCTTCTTTCCACTAACAAAATCTGGAATATCTGCAGCCTTCCATGTATGGAGTGGTAGGGCAGGCTCCTGAACTGGACACTCTTCTGTTCACCTGCTGCCATCCAACTGTGGATCATTTGGATTGGATAACTGCTATCTGAACTGACATTTAGACACCCAGTCTGAAAGTGAGTATGCTGAAATGATGCAACATAACGTGCTACCAAGGCTGTAATAGGACATAGAACACCTGCCATTGACTTGGATAGAAAGGATAAAACACTCTGAATTGCTTTGTTTTCAACATTCTCTTCCCCATGCATGTCCACTTTCACTTAATTTGTCCCTGATGCTTTAAGGAGAGAGGAATGGCATAGCAGGAGAACAAGAAAATGTGAAGCAGACCCTTAAGTTCTATTACTGACTTGGTTGGTGACTGGATAAGCTGCTTATAGCGTTGTATCAAGTTCATTGATTTAGATGGCTTGGTTTAAGGTTTCCAAACTGAGAAGATGTACACAGTCTGCTTTCCACTGTAAGTCAGTAATTCAGTACTCATCATCTTAAAAAAAAGAGATAGAATGAGTCTGCGAGTAAGCTGGCAGCATCTCAAGCTCTGCATTTAAAAATTAATACTTGCAATTAAATGATATCAGGAAAATACTGATTTAAGCTCACAGTAAGTCAATTTACTTACCTGTATATGAGAAATTAAAAATTCATCACGAGGAGACATGTTGTGGATTCAAAGAATGCTTTAAAGACCTCTGCAAATCTCAAATGAGAAGTCAAAAATCCATGTGCGAATATTACATTTTAGAGATGATGAGTGGGAATGGAGTGGGAGGTTATATAACCTGATAATATCAAGGATCTAAAAGAGATTAAACTATTTAACTATTCACCAGTGAAAAGAAGTCAAGAAGGATCACTGCAGACAAGGAATGGAAAGACAATATAGAAACTGACTTGTGCAGGCTGACATTCCACTTCAAAGAGTATTAGCACTAAAGAGTGGTTACAAAACTATAAGTCTTTAAAAACAAGTCTGGTTTAATAAATATTTACTGAATTGTATAAGAATTGCTTGGCATCAAGCTATAAATATTAAATTGCAATATAAATATTAAAAGAATGATGGTTTTTCAAATAATCAATTTAAGATTATAAGAACTTTTGGATTATACATAAAAAATAATAAAAAACCCCCTCAGAGTCAAACAAAAACCCTGACAGTTAGATTCCAAAAGAACAATCCACTCAGAGTTCCTTTCATGTGCCAACAACTATTATTTATATTGTTTATGCACTTTCATCATGACAGCCCTAACACTGAGCAGAGCAGATAGAGTCTAACAGTTACCACATTAGAAAAAAAGCTCTCAGAAGGTAAATAAAGCAAAGTGAGGCTATATTTCTGGATCGTGGGAGATGTAAGGCCATTCTGATATTCTGTTTATATTGATTATTTTATATTGTTTAATGAATTTCTGTACTCTCTCTACAAAATAAATGTTAGCTCAGTGAATAGAGCCTGCTTTTAAAGGAACAACCCCATTAAAACTGGTTTTGTTTGTGCCTGGAGAATCAGAACTGTTCCAGGCAGTTTGTTTCAGATTTTACTTGAAAGCTCATATTCCATTAGCATGACATTGTTTCTGAGACAAAGCTTAACCATAGTGACTTTCCCCTTTAAAATGTAATGACACCATCTAAGCAAAAATAACAGTGGGGGTAAAAAAAAAAAAAAAAAAGACCCCCATTATAGCAAACTGTGGTATTAATGAAATTCTGTTTGTATTAAAATTTTCTTTCAACCCCGGTCTTCCTGTTCAGGGGGATAGTGTCAACCTGTCAAACTTTTAATCAAGAGCAGTTCATTGATGCTTCCATTATGTCAAGAAGCCTCACCTAGATGACTTCAAGGGGAGACAGCAGGTCCGACTTTCTTAACAGCCAAGGCTATGAATTTTTAATTTCTCATCCCCAACTTTTAATTTCTAGTGTATATATACAAATAGACACAATGTATTTTTTTAATTGCAGCAAATCTCTAATTAGTGTAGATTTTCAATCAAGTTGTAAAGCCAAGAGAATTAAAAAAAGAGATAAACACATGAAATACTACTTTCTTAATTTTTACGTTGGTAAAAAGGGGCTAGTTAGAGGGCTGAAATTTACACATTCAGAAAGCCTTTTACACAACAGCTACTTCAGCCAAAATTTCACAGTGTGGCATCATGATTTACAATCTAGAATCTCCCTAGAAATTATTTCACTGAAGTGTTGCATTTGCAGACATGCTGGTATTAATTACATAATTCAGCCTTCTAAAGAATCCTCACACTATTGCGTAGAACTCAAACTTGGGGCCAGAGGCTGACCTCCAGCAGTAGCTGCTTTCCAGCAATCAGTAAGAATGAAACGGACAAAACGTCTGTTTAACAAGTACCTGTACCTTCGTGCTCTGTTGGGAGAATGCTGGATCTGGAAAACAGAGGTTAAAGACCCCACATGGCAACTTTTCAATACCTTGCTGTGCAGCATATCACTTACTAATCTGCTACAGGTGAAGTTATAAGGGAACTGTGACTAGGAACATCTCTCTCCCTGATCCCAGGGAACTGACGTGATTTCTTGAGCATGCTAAGAAGGTGATGGTAACTGAGAGCAGCCTTAAGCCTAAGCCTGATTTCCATCTCAATATTGGCAGGGTATATGGTTGACCCAGTGTGAAAGTCAGAAAGATTTTCATACCCTATGCTGCAGACGGAAGACAAGTCCCAAGGAAAAGTCCAGTCCTCCTAGCTTCTCAATTTAGTCCTGCAAGAGTTTGGCTGAATTTCTGTTATAGAGTTTCTGCTTCTACAGCTTCTATCATAATCAGGAACAAAGCTTTTTGCCTTCACAGTAATATCCATTATTTATCAGTTAGATGTATGGTGAGATGAGTTTTAACTGAAAATACTGTGTTGATTCGTGTTCAGGAAGTGAAGTTGGGGCAAGTTATGATATCCTGAAGGTATGGTTAAAGGACCCTCCAGATCTTGGGTTTTTAAATAAGTTTGCAAAGGCATATTAATGGGGAGTGTACCACCTAATCCATCAAAATAATTTACTCTTCACTATTCTGCCAAAGGAAAGATTCTCATCCAAACAGTTTGGTGGTGTTTGTTGAGTTTTTTTAAACTTATCATGTACAGTTAGAAGATCAGTCTATGGGTCGTTTATAAAGCCAAGCAATAAAACCAGAGCTCTAGTAATGTGAAATGACCAGCTAATTACAACACTGGTTTAAATTATATTCCTAGGTATTACTTGTTCTTTCCAAAATAGGCTGGATATCTGTACTATTTATTCAGCCCCAAAGACCAATTCATTCTTGCAAACATATTGCACATTTAAAATGTAGTAAGGTTTAAATCATCCAAGCTTATTGTTTTAACTTCCAGCTTTTCATTATTCTGCTTAATGGTTTGCACATTGTTTTACACAACTACAATATAATTTTATTGTATGATATAAAAAAAAAATCCATGTTCCATTTACTTATGAAAGAGATGAGAAGTGATGAGATAGGTAACCTAAAATACAGAGATATTTTGCCTACAGACAGGAGAATCTCAGGGTTGTAAAACATATGCCTAATTGGGAAGATACACAGAGTATTAGCAACATACACACATTTGAATTAGTCCACCTGTCAAGATTGGATTGGCAGAAATATAAAGAAACTGGTCCAGCCCAATCTTTCTCCCATTGTAGTCAATTGGAATATTGATAGCTTTAACTGGGTCAAGAGAAGACCCTAAATTAGTCCCTGTGGCTTCTGCACTGTAGCAGGTTTTGTGGCTGGGGATCAGAGCTTTGAGAGACCCATTGAAGGGGTAAAGTGCAAAATGTGCCAGGTAGCCCCTCAAAACAGAAGAACTGAAGGTAGAGCCTGTAGTCTCCGACACAGCTTCCTACTCCCCCTGAGAAACCTCACCTGACAGCACTTGGGGGTCAAGAACCACACAGGAGCAGTTTATTTCATGATCTTTAGGACTGCAGGTGCCACTGGCTAGAGAGATAGAAACAATAGGTCCCACAATGAGAGGAAAACATTCTAACGGATTGCCCCCACAAAGCATATTTACCTTTAGCTTTAGGAGCTCTACTAGTAATTAAAAAACAGATTTCAAATTTTTCTTTTAGGTGCAACACAAAAATTGCTTTTTCACAAAAATGTTTTTACCAAATGTTTACACAAAGCATATACCATATAACAGAAGGTCTATGTCTGCAGAGCTGTTTAAGGATGGGTACTTCTCAAGTGCCCTCAATTGCTCCTGTTTTACTTACTTTGACCTGTTGCGTCATGTTATGCGATATCAAACTGCCATCATGTTCCATTTTAGAAGTGATTACGCTTCATTGGTGGACAAAGTTGCTGCTTGCCGAGTGTTAGTAAGGTTTGATTAATTAGTGTTTATGAAGTGCTTTGAAATTCTTGCATGAATGATATTACAGAAACACTGAATATTGCTGCTGCTATACAGGCAGGTACATGATTAAAGATTTGATGTTGCAAGGTGTGGCTGGGCCTTACCTTCTCTTTGGGAAAATGTTCTGGTTTCATCTGAATTCCCTCTGGCAAGCTAGTTCAGTCTTCCAACCAAACCAAACCAAAACACTTCAATCTTTCTAGGGTAGGGAAAAATAATAATAATAAAAAGATTAGATGCAGGGTATTTCTGAGAACTCATTGCCTGTCTAGGATATTGGACCTCTAGGTGGTCTGATAAACTTCAAGGGCACCTTGGTGATTAAGTTCATTCTCAGACTAACTAATTTTTCTTCAAGGTTGTTTTTTTTTTTTAACTAGAGCTCTTTTAATTGCTTTCTCCTATGGGTATTTTACATAGATACCTGACTGCCTGTTAAAGCATCTTCCTAAAGCATCTTTATCTGTGATATTCTCTCTTTGTCCCTTGCACAAAGGGAGCTGTTACCTGTTGTATCCCTTTCCATCATTTCTGACTGTGAACCTGGCAGCTTCCATCTGCTCTGGGAATTAAAATTGCCCACAGGCAACTCATTCTTGGCCAAGGTAGGAAGCTGCCAGGCTAAACCCATAGCCAGCCTTAAAATGGCCCAAGCTGAGAATAATTATTGCACAGACTTACTTGTGTAAAGATTTCTCCAGCTTCCTCATCATTGCTATACTTAGCTATGGCTATTACTACACTGTTGTGGCCCTTCAAGAGCATTCTGCTTCATAAAGTGAAGGCCAGGATATGTCTATGCAATGCACAGGTGCCCAGTGCCATTTGAGAGGCCCTAAGGCATCCGGGACATCTGCACGGGAATAGCAGATATGACGCAGGACCTAAAGCAGACTGACGTGCCACCAGGGTAGCAAATGGATGCCAGGCAGGCTACTCTGTAATAGCTGAAACACCACCAGATGCCAGCAATGAAGCCACCAAGTTCTCTCTGCACTGTTCAACTTCCCTGTTTTCTATTATTTTCAAGGGCACTTGAAAGGATCAGTCATATTGATCCTCTGCGTTGGTCACACACTTCATATCCTTTTTGTCTTGCTTACATTAGCCTAACAGACAGTGATCCCCTGGTGATATCTTTGATTTCAGTCACAGCATGATGTCTCAAGGTTCATTTTTCCTGCTTGTTTTACTTATTTCACATCCTACACCCAATACCAACTTTTTTGCAGTTACTTTTTGCAATAACCTCACGGTTAACTTCATACATGCCTTCCTGCATATATCTGGGTTTTAGATCCTTTGCGGTTGCTTACTTCCCCAAGAGCTTTAAAGAAAAAAATATAAATTGTTTTTCCCCAGGCTTTAGTACACATGCTTACCTGAGCTCCAAGGTCAGTGTCTAAGTGTGTCTCTATTTAAACCATGGGAGTGTTTAGCAGTTATGAGGTTCAAAATAACCAGGCCAAACATGCTTATTATCTAACATTACCATCAGTTTCTTGGTTGCCATCAAGGTTGACACCATCTTCCTATTCTGTTATGTATTTTCAGGGACATAAACCTCATAAATCTTATGCAGAAGTTTTTAAAGGCACCAAAATGTTCAAGTGTTTAAATGAAGGGTATCAGAAGCCTCTCACTTGGTCTAGATGAGGTATAGCACATCTCAGAATCTGTGCCTTCAGTTTTCTGATCATTGTTCTTGTCTGTGCACTTTCCAAAAACTGTATAGTAATCTGCTATGGCCATAAAGTTTCTTTCATTAGAAATTAACAAGTCTGTTCCAATCTTTTCCCAGGGCTGGGCTAGGATTTCATGAGGCGTTTCTTGTCAATCACTATATTCTCTGCACAGCTTGCACTGTTCCATGTATGCTTTCAACTGGGTATTCATGCCTGGCCTGTGGATACATTTCCTGGCTCATCTCAGGCATGTTTCTATCCCCAGGTGTGAAATATGTATCCACTGCATGATCTCAGCTCTTAAATCTCCTGGGATTACTGTTCAGTTCCATTTAAAACAAAATCCATGGCAGTTCTTCATTCACTTCCTGGCGTGGTTGGGGGTGGGCACAACCTCCTGCGGCACTTACTCCTTTCTCTCTAGCTAACTGTGGATTGCAAATTTCTTTACTGCCTGTCACACACCCTTATGTTCTGTTGGACTGCCTTGAATGGCTCCATTTGAAGGAGCAGAGTCAGTAGTAACTTTTCACCTCATTGTTTCCCCTTTCTGCATACCAGGACTCCATCAGCAGATGCTTTGGTCAGCATTTTTACACCAGAGCTGTTTCTACTCTGCTTTCTCAGACACCACCCACATCGGCACTTTAGGTGCTCTGCAAGTATTTTATGCTTTAGTGACTTCTGCTCCACTTCCAGTTTTCTTCTCTAAATGTCTGTTTTTTCTAATTTTTGAGCATTCTCATAAGATTCCATATCATTTTCAGTGGTCAAGAAAAGTCCAATGTGATAGATACATAGCTGGGTTCATTTCCAGTTTACCTTCATTCAGCCTAGTATTTTGTGTCTAGCACCCATCTAGAAAAGTTATCACAGGTAAATGTCATAATCTCCATTGCCTATTATTTGACATCTCTTTCCTGCAATAAAAATGTCCTCAGCTGCAACACTGGTGGCTAGAGGCACAGTATTCAGTTAATATCAAATATCTTGGAGCTGGAGCTGACACTGATAAGCATTTGTGCTCATCGATACCTTCTAGAAGGTGTGATGGAGGTTGTCAGGCATCTGAACAGCTCTTCCTCTTCAGCACAACACAATAACTAATTCCCTAATTTCCTCCTTAAGTTTTTAACCACCTACTCCACTGTGACAGGATATATTCACACAGAAAATAATCCATGTAAAAAGGACACAGATGGGAGTGGACAGAATGAAGGTCTACACCTGGCCCGAGCCAGGTGATTACTCCTACTTTGCCAATTAAAATCCCATTGCCATTTTTGGTAATTTAACAATAAGCATCTATTTTACATTCATCTGTTTGTTTCACAGCAGATGTGTTCATTCTTACTTTTTAAACTATGTCACCTTTCCTTCAACGTGGGCTTAGGTTAATAAACTGTACATCAAGCACTGCTTAAAATCTGGCTTCACAGGATGATAACTGATGAGGGAATTGCTTTTAATTACTGTACAAGTGAGTAGATAAAAATCACAGCCCTAATAATCAGCTCCAGAAACTGACAGCAGCGAAGTCTCACATTTCAAACATAGATTATTTTTTCTTTCAGCATTCAGCTACAGAAGGCAAATGTTAGTGGTTGGATCATCTTCTGTGAGCAAGCCAAAGCTATGTGTAACATTTTTGGATGCTAATAGGACACAGTTCTGGCAGAACAGAAATAAGGGTAACATTAAAGATTAGAGCAAGCTTGGAAAGGAAGAAAAGTGCTTTTCTCAGTCCAGACTTTCAGAAGAGCAATCATCTCACCTACATCTGCTGCTAGAACATTTAAAGTCCAAGGACAGCAAAAGCAAACAACTTACTTGCACAGCTATCAAGAGTCAGAGAGCATGAGGCTTCCCAGATTGCCTTCAAAACCAGCAGCATTTGGCCCATTACCATCCACACCAGGCTAATGTATTTTTAATAGTTCACCTCCTAAAGAGATACTGCAGGCCATGAGATGCAAATTAGCCAGCCAGAATTGAGTGAGTTTGTACTATGAGAAATTTCAGGGGAGGATGAAATAAATGAAAGTAGAATTATAAACTGGGTTTGGTGCTCTGGTGAGAGGAGAAAAATGTGCTCACAAAGCCCAGTAAAACTTACTTTTTCTGCTTTATTAGGTGTTTGCAAAAAGTCTCAGTTGCAAAGTACGACATGTTCTTTTTCAGAAGACTCATCTACACCACAGAGACTCTGGTAAATCAGCTGCTTTCTCTTTTAGCCAACTATGCAGCGTATGGGAAGCTGAGGCTTGTATTATGGCTTTGTTAAAACATTAGATATTGCCTGAAAGCTGCCATGTGAAGTCCATTTTGAATGTATTTGAATGCAGATTTTTACAATAGGAAAAATAAACAGCAGCTCAGGAAACTTGAATCTAAAATATTGTAGCCATGGATTTGTTTATTTGTTGCTTTCCTGCTATAGATCAGCCTGTCAAGACACCTCCTTCATGTAAATATTTAAGATTCACAATAAAACAATTCTGATAGAAAAAAAATTAAACTCTGAAATGGAGAGAGGAAAGGGAGGATGCGGAGTTTTATTTATTTAAAAAAAAACATGGATGTGGTTCTCTTTAGATCTATCAAGTGTATTCTTTGATGAAAAGGAGAAATATTCTGATTGTAAAGGTGTTATGTGTAGTGAATGGCACTTAACTCCTTGAAACCACATGTTCTGTAGATTCAAAGTTACCATATTCCTTTTTGGATTTTTTATGGGGCAATAATTTTAGGTCTCAGAAGTCCACAAGAAAAACTGAAAATCCAAGATTTGAGAACTAGAGAAGTTCAGAATAGGAGTCATCTGGAAGTCTCCTCTTTTCATGTCAGTAAAGTATAATGTTACTTCATGCCATTTGGCTGCAAATGTAAATTACACCTTTTTTCAGTTGTTAGGACAGGATAGAAAACCACATAATTCTAATGAGTCATAAATGTTTCACCATTTTTTTCTTCATTTAATTCATATGGTGCCAACACCTGTGAAAACAATCAGCATCATAGCTGTGTGCTCTACTTAAATTTGCTTTAGGGTATGGTTAAGTAAAAGCTTTTATATCTCATTTCTCTACATTATTAACAACATGATGCCCTGAATCATTCTAAAATTTAAGTATGCTCATTTCATTCACAGCTATTTTATTAGGACTAGAAAAAATACTCAAAGACTATGATAGTCTTAAACCAGACACACACAGACCCAGTTCCTGATTCTTACTGTAACAAAATATCTATAACAAGATCTTCACATTATTTTTTATGTGCTTTGGCAGTTTTGCACCTTGAATTACAAATCTAAACTGTTACTACAAGATCCATACTACAAAGCTTTCTCCCAAAAGTCTTTGCAACTGTTGCTCTACGGTGAGTTCATTTCACAAGAGCAGCATCTGCACTGAACTGAATTTTCAGTTATTGCCAAAGAAAAACACATCTTGTTTTTCAATGGCAAGAGAGCAGTGGTTGGAAGCCTAGTTCTGGAGTCAGAAGATAAATGCTGATAAATACTTCAAGCAAAATGTTTCAGTTGTGATTCATTCCAATAACTTCCATCATAATCCAGTGGTGGGGACATACTTGAAGTAGCCTAAACTAGCTAGCTCAAATACTGGGAGCCATGCAAGCTTCACCAAGGTCTTGGGTAGGGACTCAGACTGTCACAGCTGAGCAACTTAAGTCAACCAAGCTAGTTAATTTAAAACTTATGAACTGCAGACTTCTCTCTGCACTGAAGCATGGTCCCGCCTCCATACATGAGGGCAACATCAGAGCTGAGCTGACTGCTCCTTTCCACGTCTACAGAATTTCAACACTGACTTTGAGATGATTAAAAATGCCTGGTCTAATAGTAATTTCAAATGCAGTTATTCCAGTAATCTGTACCTTTTTACATGGTGTGTCACACATACACACACACACACGAGGTCAATGCTCAGTTTCTTAATGGATAAAAATCTATGCCTGGGATTACATACTAATGCCCTTACTGGTAGTTTGCACAAAAGATACCAACAAGCACTAGTCGGAGGATAAACTTTCCTTTTTCTTTGCTTCTCTTCAGACTCCTTCTTAAGAGGTATTTCACACAGACATGGGACTTTGGCAAAGTGTGGGGGTAAGCATGGAAACCAATACTACTCACAGAAGACCTATAGGTGTATCTATTTGTTTACAACAATGTGTACCAGACCCAGTGTCATTCAGTGCCAGACTGGAACACATAGCAATGTGACTAGATGACACTGAATCTCATCCAATCCACACACTACATATTTCAATGCTCTCCATTTGCTGGAACCAAAGACAACCCCGATTCTTCCAATTTCACCTCTTTCTAACCTTTTTCCTCCTGGTCTACCACATTTTGCTTTGAAAGCCTAAAGGAAAAGCCTTATGATTTAGACAGAAACTATCTCCACCTTTATAGGAAAGAAATTGTCCTTGCAGAATCCATTCAAAAGGCCAGTCAGCATAGCAGGGCTGTGCTTGCTTTATGTTGTTTAATTCTCAGTAGTTTACTCAGCTGAAGGTCTGTTTGATTTTAATTGCTGTAAGGATGTTTAGAAAATATGAAAGAAAGAAATTTTAAAATTTCACTAAAATTATTTTCTATGTTTAAGAACATAGAAAATAATGTTCTTGGTTCTCCCGACCAATACCGTACCCATGAGATGCAGCATTTTCCATGGTGCCATACATGCACTCTTAACTTTGAAATGGAACAAGAAGGGAACATTTATATTGGCTATAACTTAATTTAATTAAATGAATTAATTAAAATACAAATTTCTCTCAAGCTAGGAAGTCCTGAAGCAGAGAACAGAAGAGAATGAGCTTTACCTTTCTTTCTCAATAAAACCAATCTCTGTTATTGCAATGCTCAGCTAAAAATCAGAGGTTTTACTTATGGGAGTACTCATTTTACTGACTGTAAACTGCAAATCTTTCTTAGTTTCAGTTCTTCCACTGTGAAGGAAGCTTCTGTGCTAGGAACTTCAGGAGGACAGTCTTGAAATGTTATTAATGAGAACTTACTGTATACCTCATATTTGATGTAGGTGCACTCTGCCTCCTAATGGAAGTCGCATGTGTTTTTCCCCCAAGAATGCACTGGTAAGTAATGACCCATCATCAGGCAGTGACTGATGACAATTGATCATATGGCCATCTACAGCAGCAAGAAATTAGAGTAATCTCTCAAGAGAATAATCAGAGAACAATTTTCCAGGGTCACTACTAGCAAAGAAGCTTGCTGAAGAAGAAAACAGACTCAGTATTCGCTCTAGATTTTCTTTTCTCTCATGGATTTCATTTTATACACAAGGTTTACATTTGTTTTTAGAAAATTTTCTGAGGCAGACTGAAATGTTAAGGGGATTAAGGAATGGGAGACAGTCTTTCACCTCCAACTCTTCAGTTCAAATCTGGCTTAGGTTAGTAATGAACAAGAAGTATTTACCATTGGTGTTCAGTGTCTATGCAAAATGGATTGGTGGTTCTGGCTCACTTCCTAGCAATAAATGTGCATGCCACAACTGGCAACTCCGTTGCCATTCTCAGCAGACAGAGCCAAGAATTAAGTGAAGCATGGGAAGCAAAGTTACCTCTCCCCCACTACAGGCCAGGGTGGAGGCCCGTTGGCAGGAGAAGCCTTCCTGTTGCTGCCCGAGCAGGGCTGTGCCACAGCCGAGCACAAAGTCATCAGTATCGTGGACTGTTGAAACTAGCACCTTTTTCTGGAACTAAATTTACTAATTTTTTCAAAAAGAAAAAAAAGTATAAAAATCAGGTACTGTCTAGTGTGGGACAGATTGGTGACTCAGACTGGGCCATGTTCTTCCTTATGCTAAAGTACAGATTGACCTGCCATTATAAAGAGATTGAAACAATGTAAATGCAATGGATTCCCACTATTTAAGGTTTCTTTGTCCTGCCAGGGACATGGCCCTAGGACAGAAAAAAACCCAGGACCTTTTTCTTCCCAGGAATCGCGTAACAGAGCACTTCTCAGAATAGGAGACTTTGACTCATTGACACCAGAAGCCACTAGACCTGGAAACTTGTTTTTCCTTATACCATGAACTTAGAGTAATTCCACTGAAATAAGTGGAGTCAACCACCCACACAGAGCAGCATAAGAGGGAGCAGAACATGCCCCATTCTTTATCTGGCCAACACTAGAAAGAAAAAGTGACTAACACAGATTATACAATGCCACCACACTGCTGTTCTGAGGGCATCAACACCATTAACAGGAAGGGTACTAAACATCCTTGCACATGATTACAGCAAGAACACAACCTAGGCCCTTAGCCTAGGAGTGATTTTAACATTGAACAGTGCTGAATGAAAAATGCAGGAAATTTATTCTAAAAATAGCAAGATGGGTCAAGAGAATAATTGTCTATGCAGCTAGGTGAATTTATGGTGATGCCATCTTTCATATTTCATAAGATATTCACTATGGACCCTAAAATTTCCGCGGGTTTGAACACTTTATTTATGCATATGTTATTACCACTGTAAACATAATTATACAGCATCCTCATGCTGAAAGTGATTTATAGATTTTGTTACTTGCTTGTCAAGATGCTCATGTTCACTGTATTCAGCCATCACACCAACCCTGAAACTGATGAATGTGGTAGGCTATTAATAAAAGTCTATTACGGTACATTGATGCTACTCCTCTCAAACAACATTAATGCAAGCCCTGTGGAAAGAGGCATATTTTTAACTTGCAACAATACAATGAGGCCTATTCCATTGCAATTATTAACCATTTTTATATTATACTCAGACTGTTCATTCTTAGCCATAAAGAACAATCACAAAGTCTTCTCACTTACTATTTCCCCTTGTTGTAAAAAAACGTTGTTCACCCAGCCCAAGAGTTCAAAAGCAATTGGTGATTTTCGGTACCTATAACTTGAGGCTGATGAAACTGAGACAATATAAAGTGAATATGATTTTATGAAATGCTGAGTACATACTTTTCCAAAATAAGAGGTTCACAAGTTGACAACTCGGAAACTGGAAGACTCAAGTCATTGATTGGGAAGATCTTGTCTCTTAGAGCTCAGCTGGCAGCAGGCAATGAATGAAAGACATTTCTCCAAATAGTATGAGATAACAAAGCAAAATAATTTTTAAAATACCTTGAACACTCATATATTTCACTATAAATGTTCCTCTAAGAGGAACATGTCTTCTGTCACTGTAGTTTTGGCTTGATTCAAAGATAGTCGAAATGTGTTGATCCTACCAAATTATTAACAGTTAAAACATTTCTGATGCTCAAGATACGGGGACAAAAAAGAATCAGCTTGCAAGTGAGGAAAACAGCAAATGGATAAAACATATTGATCCTTTACTATCAGCCCACTTTTTTTTTCAAGTAGAACTTGAATAAGCCTGTAGTACTAGAACTTCCATAGTGACTCAATAGTATTTTAAAATAAGACAAACCAAGAAAACAATAAATGTTCTGACTCTGTCCAACAAATGCCTGCAAAGCATTTACGCATGGGAGCAATAACTTTTAGTTTTCTTTGGTAAAGACACTTACTTTGCAGCTGTTAAGCACATGCATAATTGTTTCACTGTGTGTCAATAACCTTATAAAAACCTACAAGGTTTTTATATGAAATAACATCAGTTCTTTTGTTTGCAAAATACATGCAATATCCAGAAAATCTAGGTTCAGCAATCACATTCTGAATTACTGTGCTTAGATCCTCAGCCTGCACAGATCACTGGTGCTCCACTGGCTTAATAGAGCTTACAACCCATTGAAGATACAGCCTCAGTATCCCAAACAGTGCTGTTAGTCTTAACAGCTCCCAAAGCCTGAGGACTTGGAGCCCAGTCAAGGAGGTTGTGCTGGATTTAGTGGTAATGGCTTAAGAGGTTACCTCTCGCAGCTGCCTGCAGTTGTCCCCCACCAGAAGCTGAAACAAAGCCATCAGAAAGCAACATGGTCCAGCCTTCATCCATGCAGCTCAGAGCCAGAACATTAATTTTAACTGCCAATGGTCTGCAAACTATGACAGTTGATAAACGGGCATTTGCTTGCATCTGCTGCCTCCACTAGTAGGGTGGAAGACTGTGTCAAAGTGGCAGGGTAGACATTAAGGGCAGTAGTAATTCCTTCTTCCAACCCAACAAAATTAATAGCACTTGTTTGCCAGAGCCCTAATCTGCTCAGAGTACAATAATATGTTGAAAGAAGCAACTCCATTTAACTTCATTTGGGGGGGGGAAAGGTTGGCCTCCAATGGAGAGAGAGGATTTTCTACATTTCGTGAGGCAGTGAATGGGAAAGAAGTTGCCCATATACAGTACCACTTGTAATTTTAATTCATATTGCTCCCTCTCAGTGAATAAATCTTGTTAAACCTTATCCTCTCAGAGACCATCTGGATGAAAACTATTCAGGAAACGTCACCATTGGTACAAGAACTTAAATCTCATCATAAATCTCAGCATGTCAAAGCCAAGCATGCATGCCTTAAAGAAACTCTGCAGCTGTGACTCACTCAGAGTTGCAGACGTGTGTGCAAGTGGTACCTTCCAAGAAACACATTGCTACATTTTGGTAACTCTTAAAAACACATGAATGTAAACTCAGGATTTTCTCATTTTCAGATAGCTTTGATTTTTTTTTTTTTTACATAAATAAAACAAAATACTACATAAGATTTAGTACCCTCTTAGAACTGCACTGGCTCCACCCTTGTCCTTATCTTTCTCTGATTACTTCTCCCTCTCTTCCAAAGTACATGTGCTAATGTGGCAAGCTATGCTCAAAATCTGAAATCATGATTACTTTGCTCTGTAATCTGATTGCCTGTACAGTTAGACACCTGCCTTCCTGGCAAATTTCTTTATGGTAACAGGGTATGAGCAGGTTGGCCTTTTAAATGCCAGATACAGTCAAAACAGCTTTGATCGAAGCTCAGTGAGAACAGTACACTTACCCAGCAGCAGATATTCTCCCCTCTTTCCACCCCAAACTGAGTATAATCATTTTTAAAGAAAAGGTTTTCATATTTAATTCACTGATTTCAAAATAAGGCAAAACATAATACAAAACTTACAAGGCAGTCCATCCAGTAAGAGAAAAAATAGAATAGTAACTAGGAGAATTAATCTAGGCTCAGTGCTTTGACCAAAGGGTTTCTGGGATGAATGCATGGTGAAACTAAAGGTTCTGCAAGTTTGCTTCACCTTCACTCAGTTATTTCCATAAAGGACAAAATTCAAAATGTTTGAAAAAGGAGTGAAGGGATTAATGTTTGGTAATTAAAAAATATATATTTCTGAAAATATTCAAAAGGAGCTTGTTTGGAAACATTTTTCAAGTAAGAAAATTTCTTAAACACAGGCAATCCCAAGCAGAACAACTCCATTTTCATTTAAGCAAAATATTTTACTTGACTGAAACTGAATTTTTTTCAGTTTTCTACATTCTGAAAAATTTTCACCTTAGAACTACCAGACAACTTAACAATCAGCTACTTTTGCGCTATGAAAGTAATTTAGGAGACTCGGAACAGACTGATTACATTTGTTAGATGGAAACAAGTTTCATTGACCCAGGCAATGAGATATTTCCAATATATATCAATGTACTGCAATTGATGAGCAGAGCTTTCTCCAATAGCTGTGAAGATTTCCTGACAAGTCAGCTAAGATCACTGGACCTCAACTCTTGAATGCATTACAGGTGATCCTATTTTATTTTCATGAGAAACTCCAGTTCTGTGAAGTGGCCTAACAGCACTGCAAAGCATCTCAGCTGCCATCACAACAGCAGACATGGCACTGGGTTGCTAGCGCACGTTCTTGCTTGACTATCTACAAAAAAAAAAAGAGATCAACTACCCTTAGAAATAATAGTTGCTATCCAGACATGGAAAAACTGCTCTGGTGGCTTCCAGCAAAGTAATCCATCCTTTCCCTATAAGTGCAGAGATACTTACAACTAAGAATTATCAGCCTCCCACTGGAGAAGCAATGTTGTCTGAGCTTCACTAAATGGGCTTCAGCATGTGGTTGTCTAAAAATTGTAAAATGAACAGTCATATCCCCAATAAAGGAAACATTTGCTAGCTCTGCGTGAAAGGTGATCAGCAACATCTTGTTATCACGCAAGGTGTATAGTTTCTTCTTTTTAAAGCTGCGTCCCATGCTGGGCTTTAATTCCTCCCACATGACTTTCTACACCATAGTGGGAGGCTGAATTAGGAAGGTGTACTGTTTTAGTCTGCCTGCATAGTCAACAGATGGAAACACATGGGCTGAATTGCCTTCTGGAGGTGCATATCACTTTCCAGTATCAACGGTGGAGCCCAGGTGATTAGGTACTAACTTAGGAGCCTCAGTTACACACTTCAAGTCAGGTGGCTCAAATCCAGGAGCAACTGTGCTTCCTCTCCTGTCCTAAACTGGTGCATGCTGTTGCTACATGTTGCAAAACAAATGGCAAATATTAATAGTTTTGGTGGAAGTGATAACAGTTAGTACAAAAGTTAGTGCTTTGGATCTAATCCGAGGATGCTATTATTATTATAGAAACCCAAACTGGTTTGTGCATCCTTTAATTTCACTCCTTCGACTACACAGTGTTGCATAACTGAACATACTGTGTGACATTATTTTCACTTTTCATGGAAGCTTCACCGAGAGCGAGCCACTACTGAAAGCAAGACAGCAAATTTGCCAGGCCAACTTGCTGCTCTAATACAGTAAATCAGTTGTTCCTATGGCAAGCAGTGTTTTGGGTTTTTTGTGGGTTTTTTTGTTTTGTTTTGGGTTCTTGGGGTTGGCTTGGGATATTTTTTTTTTGGTGTTTGTTTCATTTGGGATTTTTTGTGTGTGCGGTTTGGGTTTTTTTGGTTTTGGGGGGTTTTTTGGTTTTTTGTTGTTGTTGTTTTTTTTAATGCACAGTACAAGGAAAGGATGACTCAAGCTGAGATTCACAGGTGAAGTTCAGATGAGTTCAGATCTATTCAAGTCCTCTTAATGTTCCCATACGTTTGACTCAAGTCCAAACATTTAATTGTCAGCTCCAAACAAAAATCTCCAATGAAGAAGCAGAGGAGGGGATTGTGAACTCTGCTTTCCAGCACCAAGGACCCGAGTACTTTTTTTTTTTTTAATAATCTGTCATTTGTACTTTTTCATACTAAAGGTGACAGTCTAATTCACATATGACCAACACCCATAAATCATGTTGGGGGAGGAAATATTCATAAATCCATATCAAACAGCACCCAAATTATGACAAATGACATGGCAGTCATAAAATTGCACAAGCACAACTCACCAAGTCATTAATTTCATAGCCGTGGAAAATAAACAGACACATTTTTTTTCGCAGCGCTAATAAATTTTAAAAAACTCAAAGAATGGTCCATCTGCTTCGAATAATTTTTAATTTCCTATTCTGTCTCGTTCCCATTAGCTATTCCACTGAGATATTTGCTAAATTCTTTCATTTGCCTCCTCCCATCTGTATTCAATTACTCTATTCCCAAATAGAGTTAGTTTTTCTTTCTCCTAAGCGCAGTACAAAATATCCCCACCTGTACCTTAAAGCAAATGTTATGTGTGTTTTATTATCTGTTAGACTCTATGAGTCATTCTAACTCGATTGCCTGTGCTGAAAGACTTGGAGGGCAATCTGATTTTGATGTTTTCTGGCTTTGGTGAAAAACACCTGCCCGATTCTCATAGCTAATCTATTAACTTGGTAAATGCCTCAACAGATGTTCTAGAATCAGCTAGGGATCAGGGTCTGTCCTCGTGACAGCATCCGCTTGTAAGCTTGAAATATTTAAATGTTCAGAGATCAGAGGCCAATGATGTGTTTTGGGTACAAGCTTTCACTAAATCATATTTTTTCAGTCAGTCCCTGGAGTGCAATCCACATACAATAAGTGGCTGGAGCATTCTGACTGAGCAAGCCAACAATACAGGCCTCCTTGAACTTTGAAGGGACATGAATTTCAAGGCAGGATTGGCTTCTTTTATTAAAAAATGGAACAAATTTTAGACTGTGCTGAAGCCGTTCCCTTTTAAGCTACACATCTTTTTTCCAGTTCCTTTCCTTTTTTCCTAATGAAACCCATTAAGAAAGTATAAGCCTTGGCTTTGAGACCTGCCTTTCCAAGGATAACTTAATGTCTCCGAGGAACCTGCTCTAAACCGTCACCCTCTGTTTGGGTCAACACTGCTCTGCATGATTCACTTACTGTGTGCCTGATCCTCCACTTTGCAACCTTGGTTCTAAGCCAGGGTTGCTCCACTGACTTGAAGCCATTCCACTCTATAATAGTCTCCGAGGCCGCCCAGACTGGCTGGGATCACTGGAGCAGAACAATCCCTTGAGAAGTCTTTACTCCTCCCATAGGAAGGGTGGGATAGATGTATGACATCAGTGTGAAGCCCATGTGAATTCCCATTTTGCAGGTTAAGGCAGTTTTCTATCCAGCTAGCATCACCAGAGCAAAACAAATGAGAAAAGAAAGGCTCACAACACAGAAAAACCCAGAGCCCCTACTGTCCCTCCACCCCCACCCCGCTTTCAGAAATGGCCCCCTGTCAATCAAAGCTGGACCTGAGAGGTTAAAAATGATTACTTTTGTGAGCTTTTATATCATCTTGATTCTTGTAAGAAATGCACAGGCTTGTAATAAAATGTCCCAAATAATGCAATTCAAAATGGCTGCAAGATTCACTGCAAAAAAAATTCTCAATTAAATCACATGAAAAGTAGAACAACTAGAAATCAGGACACCTTTCCCTGACCTTCACTCAGGTCACTTCACTTACTTTTTGTTTACCTCCACTTCTTCGTCTGCTGAATGGACTTTGTTAATGCCAACTTACTTCACTGTTTTGAAGCTTAATTCGTTAGTGCTTGTAAAGTGTTTTGAGATCAATACTGTATTATTACTAATGTATTCAAAAACTCATCTCTGCTGCTATTTTCTCTTGGAGGCTTGACAAGAAGGCTTTCACTGTTCCACATCTTCAACAATCCTCAGAAGCAGCTCTGCTGTTAGAGCTCTCATATGAGTGATCAGCAGATGGAGTTGGAGGAGTGAGAAGGGAAATGACTGATTCATACCATTATTGCTGTTACACTTGCTTTCTAGAAGACAAAGTAGAAAAAAATGAAAGGAGGGTTGATAAAAAATATTTAAGCATTTAAAGGAAAACAATGAATGTACAAAGAACTGCTTATGTGTTACCTGAAATTATTGTATTTTTCAAAAGCATCCTTTTGGCATAGCCATCTTGTTAGCCTTAGAGCCTGACAAAAAGGCTGGATAAAGGTTCTAAATGTGAAATGAGGGAGAAAAAGAAGAAAGGGTCACTGGAAACAGTGTTTCCATCTGAGGATCTACTGCAAGAAGCTTCATTAAGGAGGAAAAGGAGATGTTCTGTCTTTAAACAAATATGGAAGAACTGACCATACTACCTACCAGGAGCGGTTTGTTTCTTCAGTTTTCAGGCTGTATCTCTGCTGAAGTCAAATCTACTTCTCTCCTAGAAGTGAGAGATTTAAAAAATGGAACCGGTTACTAGAAAAATTAAATAACAAAGTGTGATTTTTAAAGTATAATCCCTGCAAAATTCTCTTTATAAATCAGGCAGATATGTATATACGCTCTTAACTTCTTGTCTATTGTGACACTTTTAAAGTGGTATATTTTTTCAATAAAATAAGAAGAGACAATGGGCCATGTCCTGGTCTAGTCCTGCTGGCATAAGTGCTGCCTTTACTCGAAGAACTAGTGAGGGACTGTGCTGGCAAGAGACAATATCTGGACAAGGGAAAGCCAACAAAGCCAATTTTAACCCACGTGTTCCTGTTCTTGTAGAAAAGTCTGACAACAGATGTGGAAGTGGTATGATCAGTGCATGTTCCACAAGAACAAAACATGGTCAATGTAAACTTTTTCTTACATCCTCTGCAACCTGGAAGTGATCTCCAGACTCAAGCACAACGGCATGCCTACATGTTTCTTCTGCAAAGATTAAGATTTTNAAAAAAATCTATCTTCCAGATTAACAAAAGAAAGAGGATACATTTTTCATACTTTATCTATGTAAACTCCATTGTCACAAGCTGTGTTGCACTGGTAGATCCTTTGGTACAAAAAGAGATACATAAGTTATAAACCAAGTATTATTAAATATCATGTTATTATAGCTGTCCACAGCAGAGGGTGCTAATATTAAAGAGAACTGACCATAGAGTTAACATCTGGGGCAATGGGAGCGGACTTACAGCAAGCAGGAGATGGAGGTTTGTTGATTAGTGGAGTAATAAAGACTGGTTGACTCTTCATGAATGCTACCTCTGATGCTTTTTTTCTGAAATTCAGGCTTTTCATAAGAAAGGAGGTGCAACATCCAGAGCAGAAAAATGGTGCATGGTTTCTTGCATCAATATTTTTTTCCCAGAAATTGAATTTAACACACATACTGATAAATCCAAATCAGATGAAACAAACAAGCAGACAATGAATGCTCTTCTATACTCTGCCTTTTTTCCTCCCAGAAGTCTTTTAATCCATCCCAAGAACATACATTTATCTCATGCCAAAAGCAGCCTTAAGTAAGAGTGGAAAATTTAGAAATACTTCTGCCAGTGAAACTGGCTGTTACTTCAATGAAAATGAGGTGTCTGACTGATAGCTTAGCTTCTGTTGTGCATCAGTGAAAACACATCCTTGAATTTAGAGCTGTGTAATGACATTATTATATTCAACTTGTTATTTGAAAACAGACAAACTGCACCAAAAATATTCTGCTACCAGACACATGTTTGGCTTCCTCTCTTTAGAGATGAATGAACATGTCATTAAGTCCCTCCTCCCTATACTTACCTACCCATCAGTTTTCACACACTGTTTTGCTTGTTGGGCAAGGTGAAGCAAAAAGACAGGAAGAGGCAAGAGGTGGAATACCAACAGCTCTGAAGTATGTGCCCAAGGGCCTGGAAAGCTTACAGGTTTGAAAAAGGATTATTGATTCCTTGGCTAGTAAATCAAGCTAAACTCAGAGCAGGAGGAAGTGAAAATTTTTTACACTTTGATGAAATGCAGTGTTCTCTGTTAGTAGTTCTCAATCTTCCCCATGCAAAGCAAGCCCTCCTCTGTTCTCTTCTCCTTCACTCATACTTCTGCAGAAGGCAGGCTTCTCTCCCATTGAGCCCAGGAGAAGCAGTTGGGGTTCTCTCGTTAAAACACCCTGCAAGCTGTCATCCTCAGCAGGAGCTGACCTACAAAACCTGAACAGAAATCAAAAGTCAGAGGAGGGATTAACTTTGTAACTGGAGTCACATCAACAAACTTGACTAATTTTAAGATGGAGCTGGAGAAGTTCACATGACAGCAGACACACCCATTCCAGATCCACACTCCTGTGTGAAATAACTAGATTGTTTGTTAACCTATAGTAGTGAATGGCTAAGAACCGGAAGGCCAAAATACCTTCTCCCTTCTTGCCATGGCTGCATCCCGCCAGGTCAGAACCCTATTGCACAAGCCCAGCAGTACAGGTAAAACTTCTACAGCTGCCATCCCTGCAGTTGCCATGCTGGGACTTTTCACTAACAGTAAGTTCAACACAAATATAAAACAAACAATTGATAGAAGTAGTTTGTTTTTTTAAATAAAAACAACAAAAAAAC
>VZTO01002937.1:14944-32410 GCA_013400615.1 Syrrhaptes paradoxus | reverse complement strand
ATGCACGGGGCAGCTGGCAGCACGCAGGCTGCTCCTCTGCAGCACAGAGTGTTGTGCAATCGCGGGGTGGTTGGTCGTGTGTGTGTCAGACCTAAAATGTGCCCCAAATGTGCGCTGCAGCAGCGCTGTTTGTTCCCTTGCATGCTAAGGAAGCAGGACACGGGAGTATCTCGATGCACGTTACGGGGCTGATCCACAGCTGTTAGCTGAGGGGCACAGCTCAGGACATCTGAGCACGCCCCTGGTTTGCAGCCACTGCCGTTAGGCACCAAACGCAGCCGCATTTAACGGGGGAGAAAACATTTCACCCGCAAAACGTGAGGCTGGTACGAGACCCAGCTGAAAACCAGCCCCGATGGACGGGCAAATGTCCTGCGGGTCTGGAAGGAATCATCATTTGGGGTGCGAAAGTTGTGGCTCCCCAGAGGTTTATCTCTCCTCTTGTCTCTGAGGTTGGAGAAGCAGGAGGAGAGTCGGGCTGGGAGCCCAGCAGCACCTCCGCTCCCTCTTGTGTCGCGCGGAGGCCGGACCCCTCTGCAGAGGGGAGGCTCCTGCTCGGGGCCGGCGTGTGGCAGTGCGTGCTGACCCACCATGGGCTTTGCTTTCCAGGATTTCTTGACTGACCTGATGATGTCTGAAGTTGATCGCTGTGGTGAGAATGAGCATCTCATTTTCAGGGAGAACACGCTGGCCACCAAAGCAATCGAAGAATACCTGAAGCTGGTGGGGCAGAAATACTTGCAAGATGCCTTAGGTACGTACAGAGCGTGGGCACGTCTCGCCCTGGGAGGTTCTCCCCTGGGTCTCAGGGTGCTTTGCAGGGTGCAGACCATCTCCTGGGCCCTGATGGTGACTGGCTGGAGGGTTCCTCTGGTGGCAGGGTCCCAGCCCGGGCACCACCGTGGCTGCACGGGCAGCTCCCTGCTCCCGGGTGAAGGTCACCGCGGAGTTAGTGCTTTCACCTGCTTTCAGAGCAGATAACAAATTGATATTCCTCTGCCTGCCAAGTCTTCTGTCTCGGCGCTGGCTGATTGAATCCTTCCCCTGATTGCACACCCCCGCCGGAGACGCTCCCCCGGCTCCTGGCAGCGCTCCTGACTCAGATCAGGAGTTATCAAATCTCAAATCTCCCCAGTTACCCCGGTGGGAGCTGCCTCCCTGCTCGAGCTGGGAACCCTCACGGTGGTTTGGTTTTTTTTCTGAAGTGCTGGCTATGTTTATGGCTCCAAAAATATTTCTCTTGATGCAAATGAAAATAATTAAGAGGTTCTGGCTGTGGGCAGGTGAGGAAGGAATTGCCGCGTGGCTGTGTGCAGCCGGCACTGCGCGGGGCTGGGGAGGGGCACATGGGGAGCGTTCGGCTGAACCCCGGCCGCAGGCGCGAGGCTGGACCCCATCCCGGCGGCAGCATGGGCAGAGTTTCTGCTGAGCTGCTAATTTTTCAGTATGCTGGGATTCTGCTAGTGGATTTGTGTAATTTTAACAAGGAGCAAACCGGCCGAAACACTTTATTAATACAATAATGATAATAATGGTAAAGCTGGGGAAGGGGAGGTTGTTGGGCAGATTCAGTCAAACCAACAGGTAGCCACAAGAACAGGAAAAAGAATATCATTTATTTCTGCCTTGCTGTTCTTTCTGGTTGAAGGCAAGCCTGTAAGTAGATGACCTCATGAAATTTCTAAAAAGCCAGGAGATTAATGAAGGTAAAGATTTAGAACCATTCCCCTTTCAGGGCTCAGAGCAAATGCTGCCAAGCCATCTCCGTCCCGCCCAGCAGGAGCCTGCGGTTCTTGCTCGCTGTCCAGGGCCCTGGTCCTGTGCAGACCGTTTAGCAGGGAGGTGATCCATCCGTGTGTCACGAGGTATCGCGATCCAGCGCAGGGCTTTGCTGTCAACCGTGGAGCACGAGCGAGTACCAGGGCCGGGTGGGAACAGCAGGCATCACCTGCGGGCGAGCGGAGAGGCTCCGGAGCTGCTGGCAGAGCTGAAGTACCGTGGAGAGGCTCTGCAGCACGTAATGGCAATCTGTTCTGGCAACAGGGGAGGGATGCAGGCTGGAGTGGGCGAAAAGCAGGAGGCTGGGAAAATCTGAAGTGGTCAGGAATTGGGAGATGAGCAAACCAACTGGAATTAGAAAAAAAGCAAAGCAAACCTTCCTCCCAGAACGTCACCCGGCCCTGCAGGTCCCTAGATAAACGCTTGTAACGCTCGTTATCCCAACCCCCAGTCCCCTCAGCCACCGCTGTGTGCTAACTGGGATGGACAACTGCCATTCCCCCCACTGGACACCCATGGGGACCCCCCTCAGCTGGGGCAGGGGTCTGTGCCCGGGGACCCGGGGTGACAGGTGGCACAAGGGCGAGGAGCTGGCAGAGCAGCGGGAGTCCTGCAGGGGTGGGCAGCAGCCAGGCAGCAAGCAGGAGCGCAGGGAAAATGCAGAGAAATATTTTAATTTAATTTTTGTGTGATGTTCAGCTCAGAATAAACCAAGGAAATGGTTTCTTTCCTTTAATTACCTATTTCTCCTGTGAATCACGCTGGCTTGCCCGCGCCAGGGCGCAGTCTGCAGTAGCCGGCCATCCTACAAATAATTACAGAGCTCGCCAGCATCCTTCCTACCGGAGCGGCCCGAGGGAGCGTCTCTGGAACTGGTGCAGCGGGGGTCGGGGCGGAGGACGCGGGTGCTTGGCAGCACGGCTCTGATGCAATAGCCCGTGGCCACAGAGGCAGGGCTGCCAGCTGGGGAGGAGGGATGGGACGTGCTCCTCAAGTCCGTGTGGCTCTCTGCGGGGTGTGCTGGGCTGTTCTGTGAGCTCCCGGGGCAGCGCCGGCTGCTCCTGGCTCTGCGCAGAGACCCTGAGAGCTGCCCGGAGCCCCCCGCCGCCCGCTCTCGTACCCCGCTTCTGTTCGGGCGGTGGGACAGGGTATAAGGGGGCTGGGGCTTAGGAACAGAATTGCTTGAAGGCTCATGTCTCCAAAACCCATCACCGACTGTCTGTTTTCCAGGGGAATTTATCAAGGCACTGTACGAATCGGATGAAAATTGCGAGGTGGATCCCAGTAAGTGTTCGTCTTCGGACCTTCCCGAACATCAGAGCAACCTGAAGATGTGCTGCGAGCTGGCCTTCTGCAAAATCATCAATTCCTACTGGTCAGTATCCCGCCAGCGTCGCTCCCTCCGTCAGCGCCGAGCGGTGCCGCTGCAGGGGACGGGGGTGGTGGCAGCCCCTCTGCAGGCTGCTGGTCCCCGTCCCTTTGCTGCGTGTCAGCGCTGGGGGAGAGCTGCGGGGTCCTGTCCGTGTCCTGGTGGTCCAGGAGCGAGGGTGGGGTGGCCGGGGGGAGAGACAGCGGCTCCTGCTCAGCCAGAGGTTGGAGCATCTGCTCTGGGGCTGCGGTGGACTGGCCGATTCCCCGTCACCCTTGTTTCCAGCGGGTGCTGAAGGGTTCCTGGAGCACAGCCACGGGACGGGGGGTGGTGTCGAGGAACACGACACGCCTTTGCCAGTGTGACCAATTCAGAGAGAGACTTGGTGCCAACTGTGTGTGAAGGTCAGGAATAAAGGGCAGAAATGAGTCTCCTACAGAGGCTGCCGGTCTCTGCCCCCCTCCCCGGAGCATCAGGTGAAGTTCTGAAATCCTCGGCAGCAGGCAGGGGCTGCGGAACTGCTCCTGCACGCGGGAACTGCCCGGGCACGGGGAGGGTTTGCTCAGGCAGATGTTCTCTCCGTGCAGCGTGCTGGGGCCGGGAGGATGCTGCTGTCACCCCTGGAGCTGTTTGGCTCCATCCCGTTAGCCCCTCTCTCGTGTCTGCAGGCTGAGCCCTTTCCCCGCGGTTTGTTCTCTTGCAGCAGCTGGGAGGGGCCCAGATGTGCAAAACGGGTTGGAGGGAGGTGGTGGGATCTCGCTGCGGAGGTGGCTGCCGCAGTCCTCGGGTCTGTTACAGGTGCTGCCTGCAAAGATGCTGGAAGGGGAAAAGATGGGCTTGTGACTCAGAGAGATGAAAATGTTTTCGTTCTCTTCTTTCTAACATACCCGGAGCCTCTTGTCCTGATCATGGGAGAGGATGATCATTTTTGCCTTCCTGCTGGATTTGCAGTCTTCCTGCTCAAAAGTCTGGGCTCAGTTTTGATTCCCTATTCAGCAGCAACGCTGTTTTTGTAAACCATCGCCAAAGGATGCTCCTGGAGGAAGGAAGTCTTCGATAATAAAGATTTCTCATTTTCTTTGCTATCCCAGCTGCTGTATTGAGGTCTGAAAACTCATTATATGTAATCTCTGCAGATATTGAGAGTGCCCTCCTGCAAGGCCAGGAAGGGAATTGCTTTTCCTGATGCTGCTGAGGGAGAGAACGGGCAGCGAGAGGCTCACTCCGACTGCCTTCATCTAGCACAGGGAAGCAAAGGGCAGATTTTACAGGTGTCCTAAACCTTACCCTGGGCCCGTTAATGACTCTCAGGCTCGGGAATGCACTTCCCCGCTCTCCCACGAGGGATTCACTGCTTTTAGTCCCCGGTGGATTATAATTGTTTGAATGAATGTCTTCCTAAAAGCACCCAAAGCAGCACTAAAAGCTCACTCTAAAAATAACCCTGACGAGTGACCCAAGGGGAGCGCAGGGGAGGTTTGTTCCTCCAGTGCTGCCTTTCCAGGGAACTGGAGCAGCTGAGCTGCTGCTCCGAGAGGTTCCCCTCGGCCCTTTGTGCTCAGCGGGATTAATTGGGCTGACGAGTGTCGGGGACTGGCCGAGGTACCAAGAGCTAACGGTCTGGATTTGAGAGCTGGGGTGTGTGCGCTCCTCTGCTGGCGACAGACAGGGAGAGGAAGGAGGTTCACAATAACCGAAGATGGTTATAATTATGACATAATTTGGACATCTGGAAAGTTTCAGTGTAAGCAGAAATTCAGCGTGTGGAAGCGTGTTGCTGGGACGTTGGGTGATGAATTACGGGCCCGTTTGTCGCGCGGGGCTGGATGACTGAGCTCCATCCGCCGCTGCACCTTCAGCTCCTGCCGTCCCCCAGCCCGGCTGCGCGCGGCCGGAACAGACGTTTTCACGGGTTTGCTTTCCCGTAACTGTTCAACCTGTCCTGATCGTTCAAGCCTTAAATTGCTTAAAGGATTCTCCTGTTTCTGGGCGAATACCGTGAAGTAAAAGGGCTTTGTCCAGTTGCGTGGATCAAGCCAAAGACAGAGGAGAATTTATCCAGCCGAAGATGCCGGCTGATGTCATTTATAAAGCCCAGGGTAAAAGCTCCCGAGTGTGGAAGCGTGAAGCCAGCACGGAGCAGAAGCTGAGCGCGATGGCAGCGCTGGCCAGGCACTCTGCGAGGTCACTGCCCGTGGGGGACAAACCTGGAACCGTGGAGTGCAGCTGGCCTGGAGCACAGGGGCCACGTTTGGCTGCAGGGTACGTGCCCCGCTGATGGACCACGAACCGCACGGGCCCTGAGCCCTGCAGCCGTGGCCAGGAGCGGCCGGTTGGGCTGATGAAGCGATTGTCCGTAGCCCTGGGAAGCTGAGGCCGGAGGATGGGGAGCACTGGCAGCAGGAGGAGTGCCCTGTCCTTGCCCGGGGACCCTGCCTGCGAGGGTTGGTTCTTTGCGTGCTCCTCCGGCTGGGAGCCTCCCGCCTGCATCTGCTGCCGGGGGACAGCAGACGGTGTCTCTGGCCGTGCAGCTCCCATGGTTTTCTCTTCTTCCCGACTCGTGTGAGGTCCAGCCGCAGGACAGCCAGTCCCGGAGCGGGGGACAGGCCAGTGACAAGCCAGCTGACATTGCTCTGCTTCTCCCAGATCATCCCTGCAGCAAAACTGGGAAACCATCCTCTGAAATGGCTGTTTGCTCAGATTTGTGGGCTAAAATGGAGCCTGACCTCTCTTCGCTCAGCTCCTGTCCCATCCGGCTGTCGGGGAACAGCTCGGGGTTGGGAACAGAGGCGGCGGTTGCTGGCCAGGGGTGGGGGGAGCCACGTACCAGGGACCCTGGGGACCAAGGGCAGCGCGGTGGGACCCGCTGGCAGCCCGCTCCCACGGGCAGGAGTGTCCAGCTGAATAAATAACGGGCTGGGAACAGGATAAGGTGGGAGCAGGGAGCTGGGGAGGGCGGAGCAGAAACAGGCAGCGGGTTCTCTGGCGATAAGGGCTGCGGCGAGCGTCTGCTGGGCACAGGGGAATTGCGGGATCCGGGAAAGCCGGTTGGAGGGCTGTGCGCTTACAGGGCTGGAGTAGCTCCGGTGGGGCTCTGCGTTTGTCCTCGTCACTGGGGGATTTGATCCAGCTGCTTGAACATGGGCATTACAACTTGCAGAGCCCTCCCTCCCGGCACCGGCTGTGCCCTGACCCTGGTGGTCCTGCCGAGGGGGTCCCACGGTGCTGGCCATGGGCTCGGAGCCCCAAGGTCCCTTGCTGGCCCTGGACTGCTGTGTTTCTTCAGGAGATGTTCTCCACCGCGGTGGCAGAGCTTCCCCCAGGTCTGGTGCCCTGGGACACAGCCAGCTGGCAGCTTTGCACAGTTCGTTTCATATTTCTGCCGTCCCCGCTGTCTGGGGTTTCGGCACCCAGAACCACCAGGATCTGATGGAAGCTGCTTCTCTTACGACTTTGTGGAGTGGCTTTGCTTTTCTGAGTCCTGATGGACCCTCTGCAGATAAACAGGACAGGAGGCTGTGACTGGGAGGACAGGAGGACAGGAGGCTGTGGATGGGAGGACAGGAGGACGGGAGCCTGTGACTGGGAGGACAGGAGGACAGGAGGCTGTGACTGGGGCAGGTGGGGTGCTGCTGGGGCTCAGCTCTGCTGCTGTGCGGGTCCGGGTGTCGCGCCCCGGGGCTGGAACACGCCGTGTTTGGTCACTGCCCCCCTGGCAGTTTGAACACCCTGACCTTGAACTTGCCACCCCTGCCTGTCCTGTCGTTTCAGTGTCTTTCCAAGGGAGCTCAAAGAAGTTTTTGCTTCGTGGAGACAAGAATGCAGCAACCGAGGCCGCCCGGACATCAGCGAGCGGCTGATCAGTGCCTCCCTGTTCCTGCGCTTCCTCTGTCCCGCCATCATGTCCCCGTCCCTCTTCAGCCTCCTGCAGGAGTACCCGGACGACCGCACTGCCCGCACTTTGACCCTCATCGCCAAGGTCACCCAGAACCTCGCCAACTTCGCCAAGTAAGCGGGGCTGCGGGACGGGGGGGGCAGGAGCTGCGGGGGTCCCGGCAGAGCTGCGGCGTCGGCAGCCCCTCGCTGGCTGCTCCTTTCCTCGGGGGAAAGCGCCTGTTTGCTTCCTCTTGGCTTTTCCCCCACGTCTCTCTGGGACCATCCCTCGCTGCTGGGTCAGGAGATCGTTTAAGTTTCCAAAACAGGACGTGGTTTATGAGCAGGAAAGCAGGCGGGACGGCAGCAGGAACGCACCGGCACAGCCAGGCGCTGCCCGCCGCCAACAGAGGCACAGCAGGACCAGACCCCGCCAGCAGCACCCGTGTGCATGGCTCGGTGGCTGGTCTTTCCCTCCCGTGAGCTCCGGGACCCTTCCTGCTGTTAAAATGCGTTTGTCTGAACTGGGAAGGTGTGAGAACGGGGACGCTGTCGGTTTCTAACTGAGCCCATCGGCTTGCTGTAAACAAAGGAAGGGATTTCTGAAAGTCTTTCTGCTGTCTGCAGCTCTGAGCTCCTTATCCTGAGCTCTGATAACGAAATGATGAGCTTTCCGAAACGTGAATGGACAGTTTCTGTCTAAAGCTTCTTAGATTTGGAAACTAGCTTAGTGCACCCGCTTGCAGCCGGGAATGCGCGCACACGCGTGCTGCCGGAGACGGGAGACACACAAGTGTGTTACCCTGGGTGACAGAAATTCTCTGTGTTCCCGACCCATCCCTCGCTAAAGGCTTTGCAGATTTTCAGCACTTTGCAGGAAAGGCTCTTTAACTAAGCTGATATTAGCCAAGCCCAAGTGAGGGAGCAGAGCTGCCCTGCGGACGGCACACGGCCGAGCCGAGCCTCACCGAACCGCTGCCACCGGCACAGCACCAGCTGCTGCTGGTACGGCTGCGGGGCCCCTCCCCGCTGTGCCCGAAATACGACATCGGAGTGAGAGCAAAGGCTGAGGGACGTGCTTGCAGGGCAGCAGGGTGCAGGGAGCGCGAGGGGACAAAGGGGCTGTCCCGGCTGCGGTTGTGGCTCTCCGGGGCGGTCCCCAGAGCGGCGGTGCCAGGGCAGCAGCCCGCAGCGCTGCTGGGTGTAGGCTCGGTGCCCGTGGAAGAGCCGGGGTGCAGGATTCCTGCCGCTGTCAGTCGTGGAGGGTGCTTGGTGTCAGGAGTTCTTTATTTCCAGTGACAGGTCCTGTTCCTGGAGGCTGTGCCCTGACCCAGCGCTAAGACACACTCCACTGCACGACGGCTTTGTTCTCTGGCTTTCACCTTCGTTTCTGCGGCAGAGATCCCATGCTGGCGAGGGCTCGGCTGGGTTAGGCTGGAGTTAGTTCTGGTTCCGTGTTCAGTGAGGTGCCAGGTGCCTGCTGGCAACCTGGTGATGCCGAAGGCTTGGAGGGGTTCGTGTGCCAGAGCCAGGCTGTGGGTTCCTCCCCGCACCCGTCCCTCCCCGTTCTGCTGCTGCAGGACGTACCCGAAACACGTGTTGCTGTCTTGGCAGGTTTGGCAGCAAAGAGGAGTACATGTCCTTCATGAATCAGTTCCTAGAACACGAATGGACTAACATGCAGAGATTTCTGCTGGAGATTTCCAATCCCGAAACCATCTCCAACACGGCGGGCTTTGAAGGCTACATCGACCTGGGCCGGGAGCTCTCCACGCTGCACTCGCTGCTCTGGGAGGTCATCTCGCAGCTGGAGCAGGTACCCGGGGGTGGCAGGGGCTTTGGGGGGAGCACGGCTGGCCAGCGCCGGGTGTCCGCATCACACCACGCACCTCCCTGTGTCCAGCGGGGATCGGCCCCATAGCTGTGTCTGTGCGCAGCAGAGCTGTCGCTGACCCTCGGCGCTTCCCCAGCCTCTGTGCGTGCTGCAGAATCAGCTCATTCTTTACGTCCTTCGCTGGGGACGGTGCGGGTAGCTCTGTCCCTGTTTGTCCTGGGTGGGTGAGAGTGGAGGGCAGGTGGGGTGAGAAGCAGAGCTGCCAAACACCAGGGTTTTGTCTGTCCCAGTGGATTCAGAAGGTTTATTTTTAATTAAAAGGGTTTTTTCTCAAGAGCCCTGGACCAAGCTTGGCTGTAGCTGTCATCCTCTGTATCTGAACTTTGTTAATCAGGCTTGTGTTCCCTGCCCCACAGCAGCAAAGATTTCTAAGGACATCCCATAGCCTCAGTGGTGCGGGTGGATGATGGAGAAAATGGGTGTTGTTGATGTGATTCACTGAAGAGACTGTCCAGCAGCTGGCGAAGCCCACAGTTCTCTAGCAGAAATCCAGGATGTTGGCAGTAATTCTGCTCTCCTTTCTGCCCAGGGCACTGCAACGAAACTCGGGCCCCTGCCTCGGATCCTGAGGGACGTCAACTCGGCGCTCAGTAACCCAGCCTGCGTGCAGGTCTCGGTCACGGCCGATCACACCGCGTCCACGCCCAACGCCGGCAACAGCATCTCAGCGGGGCTGCAGAAGATGGTGATAGAGAATGACTTGTCTGGGTAAGAGCACGAACGGCGGCCTGGCTGCAGCATCTCCGGCCAAAACCTGAGCACCAGCAGGGACGGGCAGGGTGAGGTTGTGTGGAGTTGCCTGGTCCATTGGCCAGGCTTTCTGATCACAGACCTGATCCTGGACGTAGGTCAGCTCTGCATCTAGACAGAGCGCTGGGCGGCAGTGCCAGCGCGGCTCCATCCTGCGTCCCGTGGGAGCCAAAACTGGGGATGTGGTCTGGGAAACCCAGAACTTGGCGGTTCTGGTCTCAGCTGTTGAGATGTGGCTGCAGAAGCAAAATGTTCATCCTCTGAGGACTGGAGGGTTTCTTTGTGCTAACCTCAAAGTGATGGATGTCGCCATTAAGATCGTTAGGTCTCTGAGTACGCAGGATTTATAGGATTGGCCTTATCCATCTTTGTAAGACACAGGGTACGTGCTGAGATGCAAATCTGGAGGTTTCTCTAGCAGTTGCCAAGCTGTAGAGGTCTAACCATCAATCCCAGGCTGCTCTGTCCAGTTGTTATAGTACTGGGTGGGTTCAATGACGAGCAGTGATTCACAGACACAGTCACCCAACGTGCTTCTTGCCCTCGTTTCGTTCATGGGGAAGATGACTCTGCTCCAGACCTGTAATGTTTCTGTTTGTGGAAAATGAAATGGAGCCCACCCAAACTGAAAGCCTGGGCTCGTTTGCAAGTGAAAACTCCGTAATATTTAACAGGTTAATTAGGAATGAAAGGCAGCAATGGCGCTGGACTCGCTCTAATCAGCGCTTTCATCTCTAACGCTTCCCAGCGAGAGGTACAATTATTTCACTCTAATGCTATAGAGGGTTTCTGACAATATGCTTTCCCCCAAATACTTGCTTACAATGCAAGCAGTATATTTTGATCTTTGATCTTTGAGCAGCGGTATATTCATGTTAAGCTACTGCAAAGCTCTTTCTTCCTATCCCCGAGAAATCAATACTGCATGAGGCGTGTTCGGCAGGAGGAAGGGGTGGGTAACCCTCAGCTGCGAGGCTTTCGCTCGGCTGTTCGAGCTCCCTGCCTGGCCCTAGGAGGGCTGCTCTGGGTCAGGCCCCCGGGGTGCTCCGTGCCGGCCAGCGTGCCCCCGGGGTGCTCCGTGCCAGCCAGCGTGCCCCCGGGAGCTCCCAGCCCGGGCAGAGGGCAGGGGACATGAGTGCGGTGTGGATCCAGCCGGCTCAAAGCAGAAGGGGTGAGACGTGCCATCAGGGCGAGGAGCAGACCCAGCCGGGACGGCAGAGCCCCGGGAGGTGTCTGTGTGCCCCTCGCTCCCCTGCCCGCTCTGTGGGGCTGCCCCAGGGCTCCTCCTTCCCCTGTCCCCCCACCACCCTCGCACTGTCCCCCCCATGGGCAGCCATGGCTGCACCAGCCCGGCCGCAGGGACCGTGTTATGTCCCCGTCCCGCACCCCTGCCCCACGCTGAGTTCTTCTGAGTGATTTTGTTTTCCTGCTCCGGTGCAGCATTCACAACTCTTCTTTTTTGTTTTGTTTTCCTCTCCTCTTCCTTATGCACCGACTTCCCCGCAGTCTGATAGATTTCACACGGTTACCGTCTCCAACCCCTGAAAACAAGGACTTGTTTTTTGTCACAAGGTCTGCTGGGGCCCAGCCCTCGCCTGCCCGAAGCTCCAGTTACTCAGAGGCCAATGAGCCCGACGTGCAGATGTCTAACGGCAGCAAGAGCTTGTCCATGGTGGACTTGCAGGACAATCGGCTCTTGGACAGCGGGGCCAGCGCGCCGGGCACGGCCGATTCCCTCAATGACAGCCAGTCGTCCCTCGGGCAGTTGCAGGGCGTATGGACCACACGGACTCAGCAGAACAGCGTGACGGGCATGGCCACCGTGCGCCGGGTGGGCCAGACCCCCACCACGCCGAGCGGCGAGAGCGCGCCCGGCCGGCCCCAGCTCCTGGCCCCCCTCTCCTTCCAGAACCCCGTCTACCAGATGGCCGCCGGGCTACCGCTGTCCCCCCGCGGCCTCGGCGACTCCGGCTCCGAGTGCCACAGCTCGCTCAGCTCCCACAGCAACAGCGAGGAGCTGACGGCCAACAAGCACGGCTTCGCCGCCCCCGCCGCCAGCGAGGACTTCACCCGCCGGACCGGGGAGCTGGCCCGCCGGCAGCTCTCGCTGACCGAGAAGGGCGGCCAGCCCACCATGCCGCGGCAGAACAGCGCGGGACCGCAGAGGCGGATAGACCAGCCACCCCCGCCGCCGCCGCCCGTCACCCGGGGCCGGACACCGCCCTCCTTGCTGAACACGGTCCAGTACCAGCGACCCTCCAGCGGCAGCATGATGTCCTCGTCGCCGGACTGGCCCGGCAGCGGGGCCCGTCTCCGGCAGCAGTCCTCCTCCTCCAAGGGCGACAGCCCCGAGATGAAGCAGCGCACGATGCACAAACAGGTGAGTTCGGGGGCTGGCTCTGGGCGTTGAAGGGGTTGGGTGGGGTCAGCTCATGATCTTGGAGGAGAAATTGTNTGAGTTCGGGGGCTGGCTCTGGGCATTGAAGGGGCCGGGTGGGGTCTTGGAGGAGAAATTGGCCGGTGGGGATTGCTGCAATGGGAGAGGATGTCACTGCGGCTCTGTGTGACCACATCAGTGCCAGCCCCGTGGTGGCATCACATGTGGGGATGTCCCTTGGCTCCTGCACCCAGCTTGGCCCAAGACAGAGGCCCTCCAGGGACGGGGACACAGATCAGTGCTTGCTCTCTGTGTTCCTCCGTCGCGTGGCACGGTGGCCGCTGACTGCCGCAGGGCGGTGGGTGGCAGAGAGAGGAGGGCGATGGCAGCCGTGCCTCTGTCCTGCGCGACCATCTCGTCACCGCTTTGCCTCTCCATGCCCAGGCTCTCATCCCATGCCATAGCCAACCCCGCGCCATCTCCCAGACCTGGACCAGGCTCTGATCGTCCTTCTTGTCCCTGCTGCCGCTCCCGTCCCAGCGGCACTCCTGGACCCTGCTGCGTGCCTGGGGGAGGTGAGAGCGGTGGGCAGGACCGTGCTCCCCACCGAGCTCTGTGCTGACTCAGGTCCCAGCCCGCACGCTGCTCTGCACAGAAACAGATTTTTCACTGTTCCTGAAGGCAGTAGGTCACAGACCCAGGGCCCCCTGCTTCTCCTGGCATGGACAAATTGTTTTTCTAGTGCTCATTTCTTAATCCTACATTTCAGAAGTAACCCCATAGAAAATTAACCCAGTAGGGCCTCTCGGCACCTAAAGAAAGAGTTTTATAAATAATGCAAACCCGGAGAACGTGGACAACGGGCAAGAGCCAGCGCGAGGCACCTCTCCAGCAGCACGGTGTTGGAAGAGTGACAGAGTTGGTGTGACCACCTCTCCTTTACCCGGCGGCCGTGGAGGCTGCTGTCAGTCGAAGGCTGTTCATCAGCCCCGTCCGGAGCTGTATCGATCGGTAAGCGCTGGCATTAGCAAGCATGCCGTGTAGCAGCGTTTGTGTAACGTGGATCGATACTCATTAGGTGCAGAGGGCACAGAGCTCTGCAGGCAGCAGCAGCCTGTTTGGCAGCAGAGTTTCTTCCAGAAGGACACCAGTGAACTCCGGCTGACCTTCGGAAAGCCCTGGCCAAGTTGTGTTTGCAGATCTTTCCTCCACCCACCCCTCTTGTCCTCTTAAAGTTTCTCCCAAAATCCTCCGAAGGCGTCTCCAGCCCGTAATCTGCACATTGTGTGTTTACAGCAGCAGCTGCAAACCATGATGGAGCCGCTTGCTCGTAGCCAGTGGTGTGAAATCCCGGTTGAGAACAAACCGTTCCCTTCTGGTGGCCGTTTCAGGAGACATCCGTGAACCCCCCTCCTGCCAGCCAGAAGCACTTCTGCTCCCCCTGTGAGGTCATCTGCTGAACCCACGTCCAGACTGTCCCAGCACAGGTCAGATGTCCTGTTGTGCTTCTTCGGAGAAGGAAGAAGGGGGCAGAAGGACTCGTGCACAGTGGGCTGAGCTCATGGACACCCTTTCCCAGGGGCCTTTACCCGCTGCAGTGACCCACCATGGGTCAGTGCCCGAGCTGGAGATGCAAGAAAAAGCCGAAAGCCCCAAGCTGGGGGAGGATTTATAGCAAGTGATGTTCCTGAGTCGATACGGAAACGTCTGATTTACAGTTCTGGAAGCAGAAGACCAGACTGGAAGGTGGCAGGGGAAAGCCCCCAGCCCCAGTGAGGTGATGACACCAGTCCCCAGTCCTGCTGCTGGCCCTGACGGGGTTTCTCTGCTGACCAGAGGTTTGGATGAAGGAGAACGTCCCCAACATCTCTTCTTAGCTTGAATTCCCGCGACCAAGTCATCCAGATCCCGTGTGTTCATCCAAGGAACTGTTGGCTGCAGGTTATAATGAGCCAGGATGGAGGGGAACTAGCTGGAGATTCACTTCCTCAACCTTGTGATGTGGTTGGAGAATATTTGGGCAGTGACAGTGGCAGTCCCTGGCCGGGCTGGGACCGGAAAGCAGCAGCCGTGGCTCCAGCTCACTGGCAGTGGGACAGCACTGGAGCTCCTTCAGCCCCACAAACAAACCTAGAGACGAGCTACGGAGATCTCGAGTGTTTAGACCTCTGCAGCATCGTAGGTGTAGTCTCAGCCAAAAAAGAACCTTTATTCTCCGAGAAGGCACCTGTGTGACCAAAAGCAGCGTTTCCGTTTGCAGATCTGGTTCTGCACAGAATCTCCCCAGCGAGCACAAGGACAGAGAGAGGCCGAAGGGTCGAGTGGAGTCTTGGGTCCCGTCCTCCTGGGGCGACGGGACCTGCTCAGAAACCTGGGCACCGCTGCAGCGCCCGCTGTGCGTCTGTTCCGTGGGGATGGCCCCGGGAAGAACCGGGCTTGTCAAAGGCTGTTTGACCTAAAATAACGCGAGGGGCAGAGCAGGAGCTGTTCCTGCCCCCAGCCCTGACCGCTCCGGTGCCTCTGGTCGCTGCTGTTGGAGCAGCGTGGGAGAGGGCTTGCTTGGAAGGAGTTGTCTCTCGCCAGCTTCGTGACCATTTCTGTTGCAGGTTTTTCTTTTGTCATGGTTTATGTTTCATTGTAGGCCCCTTCTCCTGTGAACCCCAATGCCCTGGACCGCACTGCTGCTTGGCTTTTGAATATGAACATGCAGTTTTTAGAAGATGAAAGCATTGACCCAGATTCCAAGCACAGGGATAAGCTCAGGAATAAGGACGAGCTCAGCCAAGCAGAAAAGGTAAAACCTGATTGGATTGAAACAAGTTGCTAAATAGAGAGAGGATTTCCTTGAATGTCGCTCGTCTGAGCACCCTGGGGACAGGGTGGGCTGTGTGGCACGTCCCTGCCCAGGAGAGAGGGGTGGCAGGATGCTCTGTGCCCCGCTCAGCCTCACAGGGTGCTTCTGGGGAAGGTTTGGGAGGTTTTCACACCCTCAGAGGGAATTACCCTCTGATGAAAGCAAGTAAGAAAAACAAGAGCCAGGAACCAAGTGCTGGTGCTGCTCTGCCACAAACTGTGAAACCAGCCAGAGCCCCTTATTTCCCCCGTTGCCACTCCCCAGCTGCAGGAGAGGAAATCTTAAAGCGTGAGTTAAGCACACCCAGCAAAGAGAGGGGAGCGAGGCACAGGCGCTGGTGCCTCCCAGCAGGGACATGGAGCAAGAGCAGCTTCCGTGGCAAAGGCTGTGAACAGACCTGAGTCCAGATTCTGGTCTGAGAGACAGCACCGGGGTGTGGGAGCTGGGCTGGCTCAGGAGGGGTGCTGCTCCCGTCCCCTCCTTCCCAGCCGAGCCGGGGCTGGGAGAACAGGGAAGGGACAGAGGTGAAGGAGGAGGGTTAGAAATCAGGATCCAGAGCTGCACAGATCCCGTCTTTGCTGATGCTGCTCCTGCAGGATGCTCTCTCGGCAGCCTGGCTCTGCCAGCACCGCTGCCACTGGGCACAGATAGCGTCTGGGACATGTCCTCAATGTGCTTCTCTCCTGTCACACCAGCCACATGTCACCACCCAGTCCCACAGAACTGCAGACATCACCCTGCCTGAGCCTCCTTCCTGTTTCTCCAGCACAGATGTGTTCTGGTTTTGTTATGCTAACCCTTCCTGCTCTCATTCTGCTGTGCCGTGTCCTTTGGGGACTGTCACCTGTTACATCCAAGTGAAATGCCAGTGGCAGGTATCGCAGGGACGGGAGGTACAAGGCAATGGCTCCCGGCTGCCCCAGGGAGAGCAGGGCAGAGTTTCGTGAGCATTCAGCCCATTTCTTACAGGCTTTCTGCTCCGTGGGTAAATACACAGAGGGTGCGGATCAGATAGCAGCTGAGGCAGAAAAATGTACACGATCGGCAGAGTTTGGGTGCAGAGGTACAGAAACTGGACTGGCAGCTAGGCAGGGACACCAGCAGGCAGCACACCGAAGGGAAGGCATTGTCACACCGGTGTGTCACACCCTGGGGTATCGCTCAGCAAGGGGTCAGTGCTCATTCGAGGCCGCAGTGGCGACGGCAGCGAGGAGCTTTGCTCTTGCAGTGGAACCGGAGCGAGGCGCGGTGCCGAAGGACCGCACACCGACCGTGTGCTGGCCTGCTGCAGCTCCCGCAGGCAGGTAGATGGCCCTCCGGCAGGGACACGGTGTGTGCCAGGCGCTGTCACTGGTCCCCTCCTGGCACCCTTCCCTGGAGGTGGGCGCTCACAGGGTCTGCTCTGGTCCCGTGCCACCCCCCGAGGGGCTCACCAGCACCGGCCCTGCGCAAGGCAGAGGATGGTGGGATCACGGACTGACAGTGTCCCAGCAAACCAGCCCCTGTCCCGCACCCAGAGGGACCCCCGCCCCAGGAGCCGCTGTCTCATTCCCATGCAGCATCTTTGTCACTTTGCCGTCACATCCGTCACTGACATTCCAGCCCAGCATTAGCATAACCTCTCTCCCCATTACTGTAAGACGGGAATGGTCACGGAGAATGAGGAAGTGGTGTAGAGACAGGAGCGGCTCCTCCGCTCCCCGCGGCCTCTCCTGCTCTCTCTCTTACGCTGCTCCTCTTTTCAGGCTAGGGTAGGTATCTAATCTTTCCTGTTCGAGCAACTCCCTCCTGTCTGACTTCAGTGCGTCTGTTCCCTCCTCGCTGCGGGTTACGTGTGCGAGCTGTGCCATTGCGGTGCTGCAGTGACCGCGTTGCTCAAGGAAAACCAGCGTGATGGGCTGTGCCCGGCCCTGCCCAGGCAGGAGCAGCTCCGGGGTCCTGCCCATCGGCCAGTCACCGCTCGAATACTTTGGCAATTGGGGAAGACCATCGGCATCATCAATCTTTCCGCCCTTGGGGGCTGCAGTTCCTTTTGCTGCCAGGCAGCAGCGGGTGTGCACGGGCAGGGGTCCGGTCCCCCTCACCAAGTGGCTCCCAGCGGGACCCTCAAAGCTGGGACACAGCAGAGTCCAGCGCTGGAGCGCTTCCGCAGGTGCCGATGGCCAAAGGGAAAGGCCGTGTCTCCAGGTAGCCACATGGAGACCAAATTAAGGGCGTTTCTGTCCCTTGTACACAGGCTCCGTGACTGGGACAGATGACTTTTCCCAGAGCTGACCCTTTAAAAGCATCTTGTCAAATTATCAGCTTCATGTTAATTGTTCTAAGGTTATTTCAGTTGAGATTTTTTTTGAAAGACTATTTCCAAAGATTTTTTTTTTTAATTAGAAGTGGGTTTTTTTTGTACAGATCCACGCTGGGTTTTCCTTTAGCAAAGCGAGTTGTGCTGAACGCTGTGCTTCTGCAATAGCTGAGCCCAGCTTCACTGGGTTAGAAAGCTCTTTTTTTTTAATCGCTTTATGTGATTCTTCTGCTAATGCTTTTTAGCTTCTTCTTAATGATCAGTGCAACAA
>VZTO01002937.1:0-13286 GCA_013400615.1 Syrrhaptes paradoxus | reverse complement strand
TTTTTTTTTAATCGCTTTATGTGATTCTTCTGCTAATGCTTTTTAGCTTCCTCTGAATGATCAGTGCAACTGTGGGGTCTTGGCTTCGTGCAGCAGCTCTCGGACTGACCCCTGCTTTGACAGCGATTGCGCTGTTTAAGATGCTGAGCCCCAGATGGCAGCTCCAGCAGCGTTCCTGCTCCAGCAGCATTCCCTGCTCTGGCTCACACCAGCGGGCTGCCCTCACCCTGACGAAGGGTGACCAGCACCTTGCACAGCAGCCCCAGAGCACCACATAGATTGTTGCAGGCTGAGGAGCTCATGCATAAAGCCAAAATCCCACCAGCGCAGCTTCTGCTTCTGCTCAGCCCCGTGCCGTTGGCTCCCTCTACCCTGCCCTCCCCGCCAGAAATGCCAGACTGTGCTAACCACCCCTTCTCTGAACCTGCCAGTGGCCGCCCGCCCAGCGGAACAGCATCGCTCCTAGCGCAGCAGCGTGGAGAAGACTGAAGAGGAGGTGTCGGCAAGCGGGGTTATATCTGAGCCGGGTTTGCAGCTAGTCTGATGCGAGGAGAGGGGCGTAGCGGGGCTATGGGGAGACCCTGGCAAGGGCACAGCCCTCCTCAGTAACACGCCCCGTGTGTTTTCTCCTCCTGTGTCTGTCCCCGCGTGCCATAGTACCAGCAGGACCTGGTGGTGCTGCAGGACAAGCTTCGCATCTCCAACAAGAAGCTGGAGGAATACGAGACTCGCTTCAAGTGCCAGGAGGAGACGACGCAGAAGCTGATGCTGGAGTACCAGGCCAGGCTGGAGGAGAGCGAGGAGCGGCTCCGGCGGCAGCAGGAGGACAAGGAGATCCAGATGAAGGGCATCATCAGCAGGTACCGGGAGGTGGGAGTGGTGGAGGTGACCCTAAGGCAGGCAGCAGTGGCGTTAGAGCCAGCCCCTGCTCAGGATGATCAGGTTCTTTGTCGGTGCAGACAGGTTTCTGCCCGTCTGGATTATAGCCCTGCGGGGCAAGGGGGATTTCAAGCCCTTTTTTGCTGCTTCCCCCCCCCACCCCCCATCAGTGTTAGCTGGGACAAGGAAAACCCCAACATTTTCCTGGTGCACAAAGGCAAAATGTCAGGAGGGGAGAGGTGGCGGCCGCCCCAGTTCTTGGAGGGTCTGACAGGCTCGCTCCTCTCTTCATTTGACCAACAGATGTAATGATCAAAGTGTTCTGTTCCTGGTGTTTAGCTAAAGATCTCATCACCATCCCGCTACTCCCCGCTGGCTTCCCCTCTCTCCCACCCCGGGGTATGCGGTGTTTGTGTTTTACTGGGACACAGACTGTTCCAGTGCAGCCGAGCCAGCGTCGTGCTTTTCATCAGCCCTCATGGGTCAGCCTGCACCGCCCTGTGTCACCTCAGCTTTGGGACAGGCTGCTAGAGAGATCTCTAGAGAAGAGTAGGAGCCAGAAAAAAGACTGGTTCTGAACTACTGGGGTGTGTGTAAGAGCTAGTGCCAGGGGCTGGATGTCTCCTTTGTGCCCAAACACACACCTGCAGGTCCTGGGAGCATCCCAGCGTGTGCCTCCCCATTGCAATGCCAGATGAGATGGTTTGACCTGGTGTGGACGATGGGGGCTGCTACGTGAGGCCAGCTCCACCTGTAGTCTAGCTTTTGTGGTGTTGCACATGTCTTCGTATGTGCTTTGGAGATGTACAGCACCCCTTTGCTCTCCCGGGGCTAAGGACAGGATGAGGCCACGATGTGTGTCATTCTCTCTGGGTGGCTGATCTACACCTGGAGGAGACTAACAGCTGGGCTTAGCAGAGCCCAACCAACGTCGTCTTTTTTTCTTGCCTGTTTGCTGCTAGGCTCATGTCCGTGGAGGAGGAGTTAAAGAAGGACCATGCAGAAATGCAGGCTGCTGTGGATTCCAAGCAGAAGATTATTGATGCACAGGTGAGTCCCCGGCACCAAGGGCTGCAGCACTTCTCGGGATGAGCCTGCCGACACGCAGCCTCTCTGCCGCGCAGCGGTGCCAGCTCGGGCACGGCCAGACCGTGCCCACGAGTGAGTCAGCACCGTGCTGCCGTCAGTGCCGGAGCTGGGCGGACTTCAGCAGGATGCAGTTTATTGTCACAACATTCGCATTTGTACAGCTGCTTCTAGCCTCGGAGCTTGGCAGGCAACACAGAGGATTGGGGGGAAGCAGTGTGTGGCAGGATCGTGCCCACAACTCAGCCAGTTTGTGGAAGGATGAGGGCAAGCGGCGCAGGCTGCAGCCTCCCGACGGGCTGTCCCGTCTCCTGCCGCCTGTTGGGTTACCCCCAAGGCTCCTACCGTCAGCGCTGCGCAGCCCGCGTTGTTCTCTTTTTGTCATCTCAGGCTGTCCCTCAGTGTTGGACACCGTCACACACAGACCCTCAGTGGCACACAAGCGCCCGGCCGTGCCCCTCGCGGCTGGTTCTGGTCCCCCTGCTAGCGGCAGGCAGGAGGGTGAGGGTGAGGGTGAGGATGAGGGTGAGGACGAGGACGAGGACGAGGACGAGGATGAGGATGAGGATGAGGACTTGTTCAGTGTCGCAGAGACCGGGAGCGGCAGAAGCAGGCTGCACACCAGAGCTCTTGCTGCCATCCTTACGATGCTGTAATTGGTGAGAGTTGCCATCAGAGCCGTCCTGGGAGGCCTCAAGTCATTTAAACTATTAATTTACACTAACAAAATCAATTAAACACTGACAGGAATAACTACCTTGGGAGAGCTTGGCTTTAGAAAAGGAATCTTATCTTGGTAACAGCTGCAGTCAGAGCAAACGGGACGAGGAGTTTCTGTGTAACTGCAGAATTAGCGAAACGATGGGATCTCCGTTTTCTGCAGGGTGCTCAAATGAGTTCAGCTGACGGTGCACAGGCAGAGTACAGTTGTGACCCTGCTAATAGCAGCAGATCTCCAAAAATGCTGCATAGCACCAAAAATCCCACCCCTAACGGTGCCAAAGGGAGGGTCCTGCTCCAGGAGGGCTCGGGGTCACCGCTCGGGCGTCGCAGAGGGACGGGTCCCGGTGCCTTTCCGCTGACCGTCCCCCCCCACCTCTGTGTTTGCAGGAGAAACGCATTGCTTCCCTGGACGCTGCCAACGCACGGTTAATGAGTGCCCTTACTCAGCTGAAAGAGAGGTACAGCATGCAGACGCGTAATGGGATCTCCCCCACAAACCCAACTAAATTGCAGATTACAGAGAATGGAGAATTCAGAAACAGCAGTAATTGTTAACGCGTGGAGGGCGCTGCCGCAGGAGAGGAGGCCTGGCCAGAGGGACCGTGCAGCAGCAGGTGTGAGCCGCGGCTTCAAAGAACGGCTGCTCTCTCCCCCCAGAGAAACCAGCTCCTTTCTGCGGACGGCGCGCTGGACTGAGCCTCTGTGGGAGATGCTAATGCCAGCACGTTGAGGGGACGGGAAGATGGAGTGTGAGATGAGTGGCACAAGGAAATAACATCCATTTGAGAATCGCTGTCACTGTTGGATTTAAATCAGTGTTTAATGTTTAAACAAAAGTCACCTTTTCCTTCTAAACCGCCCAAAGGAGATGCCTCACCCCTCCCAGCAAGGAATAACGTCCTTGTCATTGCAGTAAGCGAAATAAAGGGAGCTGGGCAGAGCCTGCAGCAGGCACCAGCCCAGTAAGCCCAGTTAAGGTGCTGCTGGGTGCAGCTGTAGGAGGGGTGGCAGCAATGCTGGGCCCCCTCCTCCTGTGCCTCCCCCCGGAGCACAGCCTGCTGTCACAGCAACCCCCAGCCCAGTCCTTACAGCGGGTGACTGGCGGTGGGGCATTTACACAGCTAATTAGTGTTTAATTAACTCCGCCCATATAGGGAGCCCAGTCCACACAGCCAAAGGGGTGCTGCGGGGGAGCCCCGGCAGCAGGGCGGTGGAGAAGGGCAGGGCTGGGGGGTCCCGGGGCAGCCCCGGGGGGAGCAGAGCCAGCCCAGGGCTCCGCACACCAGCCCAGGGAGGAGCTGGGACCTGCTGAATGGAGACTCGGGTCCTCTCTCCAGCTTCTGCTCTCGCAAGAAATGGAGAAGAGGCTTTGGAAGCAGTAGCCCCAGGGCACTGTCCTGTCCCCCCACCTCCTGGCTCTTGCCTGAGCTTGGTCCCTCAGCTGGGAGCGAGGGGCCGGGGCTGGAGGTCCCGGTGCCTGTTGTGGCGGAGGGGGAGCGAGGGGCTATGCGAAAGGGCCAGCGTCGTGCTTGACGAAGGGTTCGATATGGGGATGGAATGCTCTGTGCAGAGATTTTTCTGTTTCGGGGGAGAAAAACAGACAAAGAAACAAGAAAAAAGCCCTGAAGAAGCATGAAGATCAGTAATTGTATTTCTTTTCTTTCACAGTATGCATTAGAAAAAAAAAGATCCCATTTTCTGGAATACTGTCCTCTTTAAATTGGGAATGAGCACTGCATGGAAATTAACCGGCTGGAAGAATGTAAAACATGGTCATAAGGGAGTAACCAGCAGGAACAGCAGCCACCACCGAAAGCCCCCTTGTCAGGAGCACTGTGCAGGCATAAGCCAGGATTAGACTTTCCTAACTGCTGAAACACGCAGATTCGGCACATTCAGACACGTTGTGCTCAGCGGAGGGGTCACCTCCTTAACGGGGGATTGTGCCGCTGACCTGCCGCCATGGTGTGTTTGTTGGTTTGTGGTTTTTGTTTGGTTTTTTGGTTTTTTTGTTTTTTTTTTTAAGTTAGCACTTCATGACTCCCAGTCTCAGAGCAGGTCCCTCGTCCCGAGAGCCAGAGACATTTCTCTGAGACACGGATGACAGTGTACAGTGTACAGGACACCTGCCTCTTCTGCCACTAAGGGTTCCCACTCTGCTCCACGCCTGTCCTAGCTCCTGCCCTGTGCACGTGTACAGTCCGAGGGCCGGGGATGCTCCCCGAGCTCTGCACAGCGTAGGTACCGTCTCCAGCCGCACACTGCCCTGCTGCCCTAAGGCTCGCTAACAGCATTCTTCCACATGCAATTGTTTTCAGAATTAAAGATGCTGCTTTTTTTTTTTTCTCTCTCTAAATGTTTTTTTTTCTGTTCCTTGGAAGCCCTGGGCCAAGCCCGCTGCGGGTCGGTCCATGGAGGAGCGGTGTTGCCCTGAGGTCTCTGCACCCTGCCAGCGACCGCAGAGTGGGGCAGTCACAGCAGACCCCCACCAGAGCTCCCCCGATAAACGTAATAAATAAATATTAATGGCAAGTACAGTCACCTTCAACTTGTGGAGACTAGCAGAGATGGCTTTGAAGAACCTCCCAGACCTGCCACGGTTACAACTGGTGCCAGACCCCGAGAGGTTAGGAGCGGGCAGGGTACGGTGAGCTGCTGGGTACGTCCACCGGCACCTGCCGCAGGCTCAGAGTCAAACACACGCTCAGAACCCTGCAAGGAGACTGTTCTCAACCACCGCTGCCCTGAGGTGTATGTTTAGAGCCCATTGTTTCCAAGTTCCAAAATATTTCCGTTGCAAGAGGCAGAAGTTTTTCAAGACAGAAGTACCAGAGAGGGACGGAAACACTCCTGGGGTGAGCACCCCACCAGCACGTTTCCATTCGTACACAGAAGTAATTTTGGGATGCAGTCAGAGCTCTCCGTAAGAGCTGGAAAAAAAGAAACACCCACAAACCAATTGTTTAGTGCTGCAGCCAAGGCTCTGCTCCCCCTGCCCTGAGCTGTCAGGAGCTCCTGGTTAACCTCAGCCTCACAAATTACAAACATTGTTCCGCTGAAATAGCAGCGATGCTTAAAATCCTTCCACCATTAAAAAGCCAAAAAAAGTTCCAGTGCCAACACCTTCTGGAGCTGTAGCTTAGTTTCCTGAGCCAGTATGAAAAGAAATCAAATCAGGACAAAGTCTCCTTACAGTAAAGATCCTCCCCCACCCTTTTCCCATGTTCCCCCCACAACCGCCAACAACTGGACTTAATGTGACCCCCCCCCCAGCGTAGGTTTGCGGGTAGGTGTTAAGATCCAGACTCAGTTCAGTTCTGTTACTTCAGTTTAGCTTTCTGTTATTTATAAACTGTACATTTGTGTGTGTGTGTGTGCGTGTGTGTGCGAGGGAGCTGCTGAGAGCGTGCCCAGGTTGCCCCCGCGGCCTCGGGCCGGTACCTGCCGTAGCAATACCGGAGGCGATCCCCGGGGTGAAAGCGGCCGCTGTCCCCAACGCTCTGCGATCGGCTCCGTTCTCTTTTTCCGTTCTTGCGCTTTTCTCCAGTAAGAAGCTGTTCTAGTGCAAACCCGTCAAAGCGTAAGCAAAACAAAAACCACACTCAGATTTTTATCTTAATACAAGTCTTAATATTTTTTTGTAAATGTTTTCAGTGTTTACTGTACCGTATCTATCTCACTAACAGTTGTATATAGTAACTTACTTTGGTGCTGCTTATTCGGTCAGGGTTTGGCTGTATCTCACTGCTGTTCTGGCGAGGCGGACGCCAGCTGGCAAATCTGGATCCAGGCACAGGTGACGATTTCACCCCTTTGGGGATCTGAGGGAAGGGGAAGGGAGAGGAGCTGGGGATCCAGATTTGGGGCTGGCCCACCTCAAGGATTCTGTTTGAAGAGTTTTGATTTGGGGTTTTGTTAAACTGTAGTGAATGCTTCTGAAAAAAGCAAAAAGTGTGTGTAAGGGGGGATGAAATGGACTGGCCAGTATCCCGAGGTTTCTGGACTGTGTCATCGCTCTGGACAGGTATTGTGGCTTCAGTGCCAAAGGATCGGAGGGACCCACGTCCCTCCCCACACCAACTAGTGCTACAGTGTAGTCACCAGCCCCTTTTGCACCAGTTTAAGCAAATCCTGCCGCCATCCAAAGAGTCCTCCGTCACGCTGCATTGTCATTGGAGTCTGGTTGGTTTCGTTTTCCTGCTTTTGCAGTTGTAAAGCACTGATTGCACTGTGAGAACACCCCAATCCTGGGGCCGGGCAGCTAGCCCCGGAGGTTGCTGCAGGGTGCAGGACGCAGGTTCTGCTACTACAGATATTCCTAAAGGGAGAGGGGACCCGGGGGCCCTGAGTGAGGCATCACAGGCTCTCCTGGGAAAGCAATGGGCAAGTAATCCATCATTTCCCAAGCTTAGAGTGCACACAGGCTTTTCCTTGTTACTAACATCCATGCCCAGATGGAATAGAAAACACACCGAGGGTTGTTCTGAACAAGGAGATAATTTTTTTAGCCCCAGGAGATGGAAACTACACTGATGCATTCAGCCAGGACAGCCCCAGGCTGATCTGCAAGGGGCTCATTTCCCCCCCGGCGATCCCAGGACAGAGGTAGCACCCCTGGGACACCGTTGTGACAGCAGCTGTCCCCGGTCCCTGCCCCGCCTGTAGCACGGAGCTGTGCCTGGAGGGTGCAGAGTTCCAAAGGGGCAGGCGGGAGGGCTCCATGCAGCTCTCCATCCTTCCCTCCCACAAGCACTGTTGGGGGGAACCTCCTCTCCGAAGGTTTGGCCTTGGACCCGTGGCCCCTGCCCTGCTCTCCCCCTGCCCAGGTAACTGCTGCCTTCTCCTTTCCCGGGGGGAAGGTTCCGCATGGGGGGAGAGGGGGGACAACAGCAGCACCCCAACACGCAGCTCACGGGCTTTCCAAACCAAATCCAGGCTTGAGGGCGTTGCACAACCTTCAGAAACAAGCAGGGTTTGGCAAAGGGTGTCACATCCAAGCATCGACTCCCACCGATCCCCTGAGCTGTGCCATTGCTGTAAATGCCGAGTGGTTCTGCATCAGCTGCCCCTGTCCCCGCGTGCAGTCCCCATGTTCACATATTCCTTTATCATACATCACTGTGTCTTAAGATATACCTCTCTCTGTATATCTGCTTAGGCTGATACTTGTTCCTGATAAGCAGTCGCTATGTTTTATATCCTCTTATAAAGAAAAACAAAATCTTTTTTTGTAAGTATGTTTAAAAAACAAAAAAAGCAAAGTGGAAGTGTTTGCTGAATCTCCTTCAGCTCCTTTTAAACTATGTAATAATGTACAGAGAAAGTTGTTGGTGTTCAAAGAAATGATGTGGCCGTGCAATTTATGTACATTTGCAATTAGAAATATTAAAGATTTATTTAGATATTTTACATAAGTGCTCCAGCACCTCTCCTCAGTCCTTTCCAGTTTTCTGAGCATCCTGGCACATGCTGGCCACACGCACACACAGACAGATCATCTCAAATGCTGCTATTCCCGTGGCCCAGTTNACATAAGTGCTCCAGCACCTCTCCTCAGTCCTTTCCAGTTTTCAGAGCATCCTGGCACATGCTGGCCACACACACAAACACATGAATATTGTCTCATCTGTCTCCCCAAACAGATCATCTCAAATGCTGCTGTTCCCGTGGCCCAGTTGACCGTCACCTTCCCATCCAGCACCTGGCGCACAGCTTTGGGGGAGGGCTGGGCACAAAGGGGACAAACAGCTCCAAGGGCCCCCAGTGCCCAGGACTTGGCCAGGAGCCACATCCCACCTTTGGGCATGTTGGCAGCAGCCGTGGAGGCCAGAAGAAGACGCGGTGGAAGGCAGCAGCAGATGCTCACAGCTACTGCCATCAACCAGGAGGGCAGAGGGGCTCGCTTAGCACAGGGGAAACCACCCCTTTGTCCCCCTGCGGACAGGGCGGGCATTCAGGCACCAGACCCTTCCTGCCATCCCGGGAAAACCCTTCTCCAGCCCATTCCCAGGCACACCGATCCATCTGGACAGCAGCACTGGGGCTGTGCAACGCCATGTCCCTGCCCAGCTGACCCCGGACAGGCAGATCTGCTGCTGCCCAGAGCCTGCCCCTGCACCCCTCCCCGTCCAAACCGCCCATCTGCCCCATCTGATGTCCCTCCAGTAAAAGGAGCAGAAAACTTGGAGGAGAGTCATTAAAACCCTGGGCAGCATCAGCACATCTGCCTCATTAACATCACCATAATTAGCTCCTCCGAGAGGGGGGAAGGCAGGCTGGCTGCAGCAGATGATGGGATGTGGAGGGTGCCTCTGGCGGTTCTGTGCCCAGGCAGCAGCTCGGCGCTGGTGGCCCTGGACCCGGGCTGGTCCCTGGGCTCTGTCGCCTTCAGCAGCACGAGTCGGGCTGGAGAACCCTCTGCTGCCGCTTCTGCCAGGAGCTGGCGGCTGCCCAGGAAGGGAAGGCAAAACCCACCCAGGCTAAAATCCTCCCTCTGAGCTCTGCCTTCCCCCTTCCTGGCACCCTGCAGCGTTTTACACAGTCACCTGCATCTATCCGTGTCTGTCATTTTGGGTCAGAGCCCTGTAGCAGCACAAAGGGCAGCGGCTCTGTCTCAGGGATGCTCTCACACTCCTCCCTGCACTGCCTCAAGGTCCCAGGGCAACAGCTCCTCCAGCACCCCCAGTGTCCAGGCAGCAGCGACGGCTCCTGCTGCCCATCCCACCATGGCCACAACAGCCCCGAGCATCCCCCACGCCCCACAAAGAGCTCGACGCTGCTGTACCCAAGTGCCAATGCCTGACACCTCCCCCTGGCACCAGAACGTGCTTTAGGGGAGGTTTGAACCTTTGGTTCTCGCTGCAGATCAGCAGAGCCTCAGCCACCTCCTGACCAAAGTTTGACCTTGTGGAGTTTGAAGGTTGGGAGAGAGAAAGAAAAAACAGCCCAGGGAACACCAGGCATCTCAGAGGCTGCTGTGAGGAGGGATTAGTGAAGAACACCTTGATTTGAATAAACCTCTTTAGCGGCTGTTGTGGCTTCACTAGAGCAGAGCTAAATTCTCAGCCGAAAATAGGCAGAACCTCTCTGTGCACTTGACAGCTTTCAGCATCCGAGACTCCAGGGCCCCGCTACGGCGGCTCCCGGCAGGCTCCAGCAGAAGGGCCAGGCTGGAAGAGGTGAGGCTCCGAATGGCAGATGAGCAGCCAGAACAGGGGAATACGGGGCTGAGAGGCTGGAGATCACGGTGTGTTTGCTTGAGGTTTTTAATCTGGAGAGTCATTGCAGCCCAAGACTCATCAGCACTAATGATGTTCTGGTAATTGCATCTTGTAGGGTTTGTTTCGAGTTCAGTGAGAGTCCCTAGACCGTGGTCTGCTCATGGTGCCAGTCAGCATCTTCCCCATCACAACCAGTAAGCACCAGAACCTTTGTCCAGCCAAGGCTGAAGTGGTGCAGCCACGGTCCCACTCCATCGCCCTGGTGAGGCTGTGCAGGAAACCAGCTGGGCCTGGGGCAGAGCGTGTTCTTGGGATTATGATAAAAGAAAAAAAAAACAACCTAACTTGATCTCCCCAGTGCAGGATCAGAGCCCGTGCTGAGAAGTTACTGAAACTCAAGCAGCCATGGAAAAAGCTAATTCCATTTTCTCCTTCAGCAAGTTGGGCTAACAGCGATACACCAGGGGGGAGAGGAGTGTGGAGGTGCAGAGATGAGACTTACATCTGGGGAGGGCATGGACAGAACAGCGTGTTTCTGCTCCCCCAGCAATAATCTCTGATCTCTGCTCCTGCCAAGCATCTCGAACTCTCCGCTTTCCAAACCCTTCACCAGCAGTCAGCTCGCCCCCTCCGCTGCGGTGCGGGAACGTCAGCATCCTTGTTTTCCCAACGGGGGCCATGCAGGAGGAGCAGGACTTTCCCAAGGCCTCTAGCAAGCTACAAAAGCCAAACAGCTGATTTTCCTCCCTCCCCCTTCTGCACGCAGCCATCCCACGCATGTCAGCCCAAGCTCCAGAGCAAACATCCTCTGGAGAAGGAATTCAAAGCCAGCCAGTAAACAAACCTCCAAACCTCGGCTGCAGAGAGGGGGGAGCACAACCGCTCCCTGCCCGAGGAGTCAATAACCGTGGGGGAGCAGAAAGGAAGGGGCTGGAAGAATAAGAGTCATTAGTGGAAACTTGTTGTTTGTGCTAATTAGATCATTATCTGGAAACTGCTATTGATGTTCCTACTTCAGCTCCTGCTGCTGTTCACAACTTTATTTTATCCATGTCTATCGACTGCCCACACTCTTCCGTCCTGCAGGAAGGACCGGCGATGCTGGCCCACAGCACCTGATGCTCTGACCTGAGCCCACGGTGGCAAGCACCAGCCCAGCCCCCTGAGGACACGGCAGCGAGAGGTGGAGAACGCACCCGTGCCCGGGAGGGACACAACCAGCCACCCTGGGGAGCACTCCGGGGACAAAAGACAACAAACTCCCTCCCCTGCACCTTTTAACCTTCCAGCACTCAGCCCACAGGTTTCTGCCCAGGGTGTGCATCCCCTCCAGTCCGGCATCAGCTCAACCCCGGCATGCCAAGGGTGCTCTCCTCCTTTCGCTGGGCGAGGGGTGCTGCTGGGGTGAAGGGTGCTGGGGGGACTTCCTTTGGGTACCTGGGGAAGGGAGGGGAGAGGGCACAGAACAGACAGCAGATTAGTTTGTAGTAGGTGTAATTAACATTGCTTTGCAAAGAAGTGTGAAATGTTATGCATAACATTCCCTAATCCTCCTCCCTCCCACGCACTGGCAGACAGCAGTCTGGCACGGGGCAGATAAATATTGCAGAGCCTGCATTATGCTGCCGGTTTCCCGCAGCTCCTTCAAGCGCTGCCTCCACACCGAGCCACGCCGTGCCCCTTTGCTTTTCCTGCTGAAACCTCCACCCCAGGAGCCCCCTTCTCAGCTCCCAGAACACCCACTAACCCAGTGCCAGGGAACAGCACCAGCCGCTGCAAACGCACCCCGTGCTGGTGCCCACAGCATATGTGCTGAGCGGTTCAGGGTGACAAACGTTAATGAACGCTGCCTCCAGCACAGATGAGACACAGAGAGGCTCTGACCCGCACCGTAACACAGAGATAACTGCTGGCCACAGAGCCCGTCCCCACGCTGGATGTCAGGACAATGCTTAACAACGCACAACCCAAAGAGATGGCTGGCAGCAGAGCCCCCCTCTGTCCCCTTGGCCACTGCAGAAGCTCCCGCACAGCCCGGGTCACCTCTCCTCGCACAATACGGAGTCACAGCAGCCCGAGCACCGGAGGAGACAACATGAATCTTTGAAGTTAACAACCCTGCCGGGGCTGGCAGGAAAGGCTGCAGGCTCCACGTCTGCACCACGCACAGAGGGCAACAGCCCCGGCCCTGCACAGCACCGGGGGGAGCACACAGGCTGCGGGACGGGGCCAGCTCCCACACACCACTCTGAAATCCCAACTGAGAACAAGGTTAGCAGAGGAGAGCAGGTGAAAGCTCCTGGGCTGGCGAGGTGGGTGCAGCGGGAGGTGGCAGGAACAGGCTGGTCGCTGCTGTCCCTCACCGTGCCGTGCCACCCCGCTCTGGCTGTGTTACCGTCAGAGCTGCCGACAGGCTCCGTCCTGAGACACGCTCCCTTCACCCACAGGAAAATGTTTTCCAGTTTGTCATTACGTGCCCTGCACTATTATTGATCTTGGAGAGACATCAGATTAGGTTATTAGAAAAGGAGGTGAGGGGAGGAGGGAGCCTTGGGCACCTGTAGGATTTCTGCCGCCTCCCACCCGACAGCAAGCACAGCTCCTCGTCACATAAATAATATTGATGCGGGTCCTTTACGTTATCACATTTCCCCCATTGCTGCTATGAGCAATAATTGAATAACCTCGACCATTAGATTTTTGTGCCACATCTTTGAGGAATGAAACCTGAATAACAGAGGTCCCAGGCTGACTGCCTTTGATGTATTACAGTCACCGTTCTGCCTGGAAGCCGTGGTCCTCCCTCACCCCTGAGCACGGCAGCGGTGTGCCGGGGGCACTCGGGCTGACCAGAAGACAAACGCGAGGCTCAAGACTCGGTCTGCAAACTGCAAATCGGCGCCTGGGTTTGTGTCTGTAACTCGCATTCCCCCTTCCCCTCCTGGGGCTCTCACCATCTGCAGCCAGCAGCACCAGTTACTAACGCTTCATCTGGGCCAGTGGTGAGGAATGGGAACACTGGGAACACTGGGAACGGGCAGTGCCCCGTGCTCCCTCGCGCAGGGGGTGTGCTGCCAGCCTGCCTCCAGCTCCTCCGACCTCCCCGCCGAGCCCGTCGGCATCCCCTCGCCCAGCTCTGCGTGGAACCCCAACTGCAGCAGCCTGGGACAGGAGCGCGTTCCAACACATCACCCCAAACTTCAGAGATGCCGTTAGCTATTAGCAACACCCCAGGCCTGCGGCTGAAGGTAATTCAATCGGATATGCTCGGGCATGCGAGGTAAAAGGTTTCAGCTGAACAGCACGTGGTACAGCCTCCTCCATGGGAGGTTAAATGAGGCTGAGACACAGACCAGATGGATTTATCTGCGTAGTGAT
>VZTO01002935.1:7903-29072 GCA_013400615.1 Syrrhaptes paradoxus | reverse complement strand
AAACACCTCCTAGGTAAATATCACTTCTAACCTACTAGCTCCTCTTCAGCTCCCAGATCAATACATAGTTGGGATATAATTGTGAAGGTCAGCTTGGAAAAATCCCTCTTCATATAAAATTTCAATATGGAAAAAAAGGTTACTTACAAATCTCTTCTCAAAGGCCAGAACTTCAACCCACTTTCATGTTAGCAAATTAATTACTCTGTGAGTGATTAGCATCTCTTAGGTTGACGTGCTAAATACTGAAGGAATGCATTATTTGGTTGTAAATCCTGTTCATAAGTGGAATTCAAAAAGCGATTTAATTGACAACACTTGTATTCTTATGTTTTACAGCACTCAGACCTTCTAAAAGGACACTGCCTTATTGCTTTTTTACATTAAGAAAACATAAGTCATTTTATGTTTTTATTAACTGAGTAAAGCCAATTACCAGCCTAAAGCACAGAGTAGTCTTAAATACAAATTAGAGTCAGAGAATATCATTCATCTCCAGGTAAAACTCTTTACTACAATATAGAAAATCTAATCGTTGAGAAGGTACTCTTAACTTTTCCTGTCAGCATGCAATTGGTCCCTCAAAATAAAGATAATATTTCACTTTAAGGAAACTATTTTGCCTTTTTGGAGAAAACTGGACTGAGAAACAATTCCCTGGAGATTAATGGAAACCTACAAAATTAATAGACTCTCAATAATTCTGAAAGGCTGAAATAAACACACTTGATACCATAGATCTGACACATTCTGGGATCCTGTATTTGATCCCAGAATTAACAAGACAGAAGACAGGCTTCGCAATATACTGTGCATAACTTTTTCATTTAGTAAAGATATCCAAGGTTTTACTTAGGATTCTCTTGGAAGCTCCATTAAACAAATAGAATATTACAGATACTGCAGACAGAAAGCATCACACTGTAGTCAGCCTAAATTTACTGTAATGATCTGGTTTCAGTTTAGAAACATTTGAGAGCTTCATAATATTGTTATTCTAATGTGCATTGAATTCTGACTTTTTATGCAGATGCTTAATCCAGATGCAGTTTTAATGTCCTCAAGTGCAGTGCAGTTTATGCATGTTTGAAGTTAAAAGATGCATGAAAACATATCATCTTCTATTCGTACAAAAAAAAAAAATTAAAAAGAAAACCTGTAGTAAAAAAAAGGCATACATTTTTCCAAAACAGCTATTTCCTAGGGAGACCTAACTGATTTCCTTTCTGGACACAGGGAGCTTATCTTATGCTTTACGGCTAATTGTTTTGATTTAGTGGAAATTAATTTAGAAAAGTAGATGCTATGTACACGAAACAGTTATTCTGCTCAAAAACTGAGTTAACCCTTTCCTCCAACACCCATTCAAAATGCCATGTTTTGGAGCTTGACCTTAGTGCCAGTCACCAGCAAAACTATAAGCTGCTGCTACTTTATTCTTGTTGACAATGAACTCAAGGAACTGCTTCAACTTCTAGTGACTGCCAACACATAGGAAAACCTTGTACATGGAAACACCTCACAGCCAGGCTGGACAGAGCAAAATGCATCAGTTTTCATGGTGGGAAACCACAGGGGATTATTTTAAGTCATTTGACTGCTTTCCTGAGCAATGAATTTACTCCCTGCAGGATGCTCCTCCAGAGGATCTCACCTGTAATGCATCTGTTCCAAAAGCCAGCAGCAGGAAAAGTGCCCTCACTCTCTACATATGGTGTATATGCGTGCGCTCTCTCGAAGAAGAAGAACAAGAAGAACAAGAACAAGAAGAACAAGAAGAACAAGAAGACGACTACACTACTGGCCTTTGTGGATGCATTTAGGAGAGAGGTTTCTATTGACTACAATATTACCTCAAAACATGTGGGCTAACCTTGTCTGTGATAGTCTTTTGGAAGATGTTTGGCTAAGAGAGTTTTCATTAATACATCATAACTAGGTAGATGGTAAGTGGTTATTTTTCTTACTATGGAAAGGAAGAAAACAATATAGAATTTGTTGATGAGAAGGAAAACTGTGTGATAAAGCTTTTGACCTTCATAGGTGTTTGAAAAGTGATGTGTAAGGAAGGATTTCACCAAATTGCTTCTATTGTCACTATTTTGCACAGTGAGTGCAAGAACTTCTTTTCATATGTCACTGAACAAGGAAAGCAAACCAAATGAAATGAACTTTTTATTACAATACCTCTGCAGCTGCCTATCAGTCTACTTTTGACAGCTGAACAGAAAGCAGAAAGACTTTATCACAAAACCCCTAGCCCCTGCATGTACAACTGATCACATCCAAATAGAATGCAAAACCTAATATGATGTCAACATGAAGTGAGCAGTTTACAAGCCCAAAATTCCTACTACTAAGTCAGACAAGCAGCTCAAGTTCATGTTAAAGGGATCTGCACATCTCCCTGTCTGCACCTCATCTCCTGCCAGTCTACACACAGTATGTTATTTCTCATGTAAACAGAGGTAGTAAGCATTGCACCTGGCTGTGTATGTTTAGTGTTTCAGCAACATCTTTAGGTTAGCCACTTGTAGCAAAGACAATGGCTTTCCTGTAGGCTGTCTTCATTTGTGTTGTACATTAAAAAAACAAAACAAAACAAAACACTGAAATGCTACTATACACTACTTTACTCTTTTCCATGGCAGTAAGAAGATCTTACAGAAGTATCCAGAATAATCAAGGATAGACATCAAAAATTCTGAATAAATATTTCATATTTTGCTTCATTTCAGTAATCTGTATTCAAAAAGCATTACATTTCCTACCAAGTACACTGGTCTGTCTTGTGTGCATTGCAAAGCACTTACTCCTGTGTTAACTTTTTTCACGTGATAGAAATTAGATCCTAATTTGTATGCTAGCTCAGAATATGCGTGTTTAGCACTGCTGCAAGCCAGGTCATTTCTCTTAGTTTCACTTGGACACTGTTTCCTGAGAGCATCTTCCTGAATACTTCCTCCTTGGATGCTTCTGAGAGTAGAATAGAGAAGGGATACTATTTAAATCTCTGTAAAAGATCCCTAGAGGAAAGTGAGCTGTACCCTGGACACATTGAACACATTTTGATGTTTCCAATAGGCCCTTGTGTATGCTGAAAGACCCAGAAAAAGCTATTACTGAGGCAAAAGTTCCGCTGGGTCTTTTGCTGCATATATATAACTTTGGTAAAGTTTCAAACCTTGTAACCTTTAACGGTTTAAAACATTCCCTGGAGTGCATATGTTGAGGTAGGTATGCTCAGATGGGAATTGCTTCAAACAGGCTAGCCACTCCACTATTGCTCTGTCTAAAGCCTAAAATCATTAATGGGCTAGCTAGGAGAATTTGAGTAGTTACTTCACGCTTCTTGTAGAAGAAGAGCACCTTTCTTTGCTGAGAGGATGAGGGGTCTTGTGCAGCAGCAGCAAGGGAGTTGTGTACGAGGCGAAAGAGCTACCTGAGACATATATGAACAAAAATAATTCAGTAGGTGTGATTAGAGATTTTCTATCAAAATACTTTGAAAATTATTACTTGTACAAGTCATATTAAAAACAGTTCCCAGCAAAATCTAACTGCAAATTTGGAAATATGGAGGGAAAAAAACCCAAATATATTTGAACACAGAGCAACATATTGCTAAATAATTCTCATCCAAAACCCACCAGCTGCCACTTGATGCTATTCCTACTGCTTCACTATGTTCAAGTGACACTGAATATCTTCAAGCTATGGAGGGCACTGAACATACACCAACAAATCCACCATCTTAACAGAGTTCTCCAGCTACTAGGCAATTACACAAAGGGTGAAGAATGGCATCCTCCAGTTTGCAATTTTTGGGAGAGGAAAGGTTTAAAAAAAAAATGTTGCTTGCTTCTCTGAAGGAATAAGTGCAGAAGCCATGCATATTACAGTGGTTTTAAAAAACAGCACCTCAAAAAATGAGGTATGTGTGTGCAGCATATCCAGGCAGGAAGAGACTTGGAAAAAAAGGCTACATGGACCAGTATCTCAGTAAAAACTTCCAGAATTCTCTTTTGTCCTGGATTTCTCGTCAGAATGCAAGTTTACCCTGTTATTCCCTTTCAAATTGTGACCTTGTTGCATGACCCAGCAGACATGGCTCCAGTTCTGCACCCTTTCATTGAGAAAAACATGCTACTCTCCCTTTCAAGTGGAACAGAGTTTAAATAATTAAATAAATAAATAAATAAATAAATAAATAAGACCTCAACCCAACCAGATCTTTGAACAAGGAATATCCTGGTCACTTTTGGGACTGTAACATGTAAGATATTTGTGGATTTGACAATGTACCTGGCACAGAACACTTAACGGTCTTCAAGATGCATGATCAGTGGAAGACACATCTTATAGGGAAGTGGGATTGATAAATGAGAATACATGGAGTAACTAGGTATAAAAATTGTGGCTCTTGCAAGAGAGGTCACTATTGCCCTCCCAAGAAGTTAAGAGAGATACTGGAAGAAATCAGAATATAGAAGAGAAAGCATATTATTTTTATGTCACGTTTTGTCTCAGAGAGCACTGAAGAGATACCAGCCTTTTCAAGTAAAGGCAAGGAGCTTTTGACAATTCAGATAACATAAGGGGAATGGCTGGAACAACTCAATAAATAAAAGATCAATGTATTCCAGAAATGGGATGCTGTTTATTCACGGGTCCCAAAGCAATCTAAAAGTAATCAAAGAAAATCCCCAACTATGCAGTCTCACACTGAAACCAGTTTGCATACTGAACCACGCAGGAGAGAAGTCATCTTCATGTAACTACCGAGAGAAATTGAGGAACACACATACTACTGCAGTAGTAAATACACTGAGGTACCCGTTAAAAATAAAAATGTTAAATATCTGGATTAAAGTTAGAAGCCTTAGCACCTTGTACATCTCCTTAGCATATTACAATTCTTTTGGTATGTTAATAAACATCCAATAAGAGAGAAAGGGTTGATACAAGTTTTCTGGACTTTGAAAGAGCCTTTGAGAAGGCTTCCCACAAAAGGCTATTAGGGAAACTAAGTAATCACAGGGTGAGAAGTAAAGCATTGTCATTGACTAGAAACCAGCTGCTAAAAGCAAAATACAAAAGCAGAATACATTAATGGTCACTGCTCCATGTGGCTAAAGGTTAATAGCAGTGTGCCTCCAGGTCCTTTACTAGGGATGAGAGTGCTTAATCTATTTATTAATCATCTGGAAATGGGACTAACAATAAGATGGAAATGTTTACAAGTGACACAAGTCTTAGATTAATCAAGGCCAAAGAAGGCCAAGGAGCTTTTGGGTTGCTTTAATAGAGTTCAGTGAAAGGGGAAACAATGGCAGATGGAATTCAGCACTGAATTTATTTAGCGCAGAAGCCTGACACCTTTAAAGGAAGAGACTGAAAAGACATAGTGAAGGTAAATAATGAATAAAGTAAATTATATAATTATGTCTCTTCGTAAGACAAATGAAGAATTCAGCAAAACTAAAAAATTGTGTATTTAAAAAAGACAAGTATTTTTTTTAATTTTTCATTTAAAGTAAACAAATGGAACCCCAAATTTTATGTTACCAAGCCCAAAAGGTAATACCATTTTAATAAAGGACTTGGATTTTTCTGTGGATTTATACATAAAAGTTTTTCACAGCAAAGCACTCTGTTCTGTACAGCAAGCCAGAATCAAACCAACACAAACAATAAATGAAAAGTCGAGCTACCTCTGCAGTTACCCTCTTTTGCTTCATGGGCACACAGCTTATTCTTCTCCCAAATTCTATACACTATAAAATACACTTTTCTGCTGCAGGTCTGCTGTCACGGATACCCATCTTTCATTTCCCCTTTCAGAAAATTGTCCTTCTTAGTACAGCATATTGCTATATCAAAGACCCACAGTCAAATGTATCAGCAGAGGTTAGTTTGGTAAAGAGCTTGAGGAGCAGGAAAGAGAAACGGCTAGATAGTAGTGAACAACAGAGGGAAAAGGATAGCTATATCCTAAAAGATATTTAAATTGTCATCTTTGCCACTGGTGGGCATGAATTGGAAATGTGTTTGGCACAGCCTTGACTATACCATAGCAAAGCGTGCTGTGTACCAATGTGCTTTAGGGTGTCAAAGCAGCTAAACAGCAACATGTGAAATTGTGCCTGAGAAGCTGCTCATAGCGAAAGCTTAATGCACTAGGACTTGTTGCATGAGTCCTTTTTGCCGAGAATCATAGGTAAAATGTAATGTGTTGCAGCTGCAGAGAAACTCCTATATTACAGCAGATGTACAGGAGTTCTTCTCATTTATGCATGCAATACAAAAAAAAAATCCTTCTCTATCATGCAAGAAACTGCACTTAAATGCCTTCATTTGTCAGTAGCCATTAATACAGCCCCAAAACAGTGTGCACAAGGGGCATACAAGCAGCAAAACCCTCCGATACTATTTCAATATATTCAAAATTATAATTTTTTTGGTTTTGATTACAAGTTTGGCTTTAACACTTTAATATAATTTACATAAATAAAATCCTCTCCTTCTACCCTAGTGTCCATTTTCATCCAACAATGTGCTACTAGATATCAGGAAAAAAATCCTATAGGAACTATAAAAAAAAATCCAGTAAGAACTATGGGAACAGAAATACTATCTTAATTAGTACAAACAACCCACAGAACTAATGCATTAAACATAGCAAGAAACAAATTTTGATCACATTTTGGTGGTTTTGACACACATTTAGAGAAAATTAGGATTTTGAATACCATCCTAAGTGCCTTTGAAAATGAAATTTATCTATAACAATAAGATACAATTTCATGTAAGAAATTATACAGTTAGAAAAGTATATGGAAAAGTATTTTCTGAATCGTAAGCATGATAAATTGACTACTGTCTAACATGAGTTAAGAAGAAACTTTGCAAACTAGCAAATGAGTTTCTAACTGTCTGGTGTAACACTCATTTTACCTCCCAAGCTTATTCCCAGAGATAGGACATGGCACCAAGCAAATCACTGAGCAGCATAGTATGCCAGTTCCTATATCCTGCTTACCAAAAATACATCCTCTTCAGTTTTCTGATTCTTCCATATCAGCTCCTTCAGGCTTCAGGATAAAGCAACATAAGTATAATCTGAGATACATCCAACTGAAGCCTTATACAAATATGTTGTCTGTCTACTGTTATGATGACCTAAATTAAGCCTGTGTAATTTTGTCTACCTGCCACGCTGACTGCTTTTCCCACTGGCGTGACAATGCCCTGCCTCTGCTAGCTGGTCTCCCTTGCAGATCCTGGTCAGCTCAGCAGCGTCTGGTGCTGAAGTGAGTGCTGATCACCTGCAGGTCTCCCCCTGATGTTTCAATCAATCACACACACTGACACCATTTCCGCAAATGATTTCTTTATCCATTTCTGCTAGGCCAGTGAGTCACCTTTGCTGCCTCTTTTTAAGCCCCACTGGAGTTTTGAGTTTGGGAGAAGGAAAGAAAGCTTCCCAGTGGTTACCAAAGGCTAAAAACATTAAGTCCCATAGATCTTCAGGAACAGTGTTACTATTGGAACAGGGTTGATCATGACCTCTAGAACAACTAACTTTGTTCCCAGATGTGCAGTAAACTTAGTTAAAAACAACACAATATATGGCATGAATTTTCAGGGTTCAAAAGCAATGACCACCTGCAATTACTGGGAATATTGCAATAAAAAATACCTAAATAACAAAAACTGGAAATGTAGTAGTTTCCCATACTAACAACAGATATTTTCTAGTGCTATATTTTCTAAAGAACTACACAGTACCTTTTCAATCTTTCAAAGAAGAAAGCTTTACTATTTAAAGAAAAATAATAGTCTGTACCATAGATACAGTTTTGTCCTCAATGCTGAAAAATCCAGGGAAAATGAAGTCTTTACGGGTATATAGAAAATGAAATAATTAAAAAAGAAAATCAATTACTTAGGCTTTCCCGCATATCTGGTTGATAGTTCAGTGCTTATCTAAAATCCAGACTGCACTACCACATAATCTTTTTTTGTTCTTTTAGTAGAGAACAAAAGAATAAGTTAGAAGATAGGGAGGGCAGTATTTTATGAAATGTTCCATTTCTCCTCATTTCTCTTCTTCTCCATACAATTTTTTTCATTTTCATGGTTGCTTAGACATTTTTGCACCATTCTGAAAGTAAACAGTCAAGAGTTGCCATAAAGAGGCATTGAGTGGTCTGTTCAGCCTTATGTCTGTGTTCTGGGAAGGTGCCATGAACGCCACAGCGAGGACAGAGGCAGCCCAGAGAGCCCAAAAGGCAGCAGATCTGCAGTGGTTCTGCTGCATAGAGGCTTGGCAGCTGCAGGGAAGGCACTGAGTAAAAATCTGTGCAATGCTGTGCATCACCTCCATAGGCATGCCAGCAGAAGACAGAGGGAAAAAAACTAAACAGAAAAACATAAAATAAAAAAAAAATAATAATAGACGATCACTAGTGCCAGGATTATATAGAGCCAGGTGTAGTGAAACATTTCAGAGCTACTGCTCAGGGTCTTGAACTGCAGTCCTGAAGAAATTCCTGAAATACTTTGGGAATTATCTCCAGGTAAGGGTTGAATTTCAGCCTCTCTATGTCTATGTGAATATTAAAAACGATTGTGGTTCTGTAGAAACACACTGTAGACTGAAACAGTGCTGAGAGCCTGGCATCCATATTATACGTTTCATAGGTTTTACTTCGAGGTAACCATAGTTCTACGGACTGGATGTCCCTCCCTTAGTGCCTGCCACTCATCGGATCCACTTCTGAGACACTTCTTCACATTTACTTTCAGCAGAAAGCAATCCAGTTTGTGTGCTCCTGGATAGTATCATGACTTGCATCAGGATGCAGTAAGAGTGGGAGTGGGAGTCAGTGGGAGATTTGTTTCAAAAGCACACCCCTGACCTGCACTAAAATGTTAATGTAGACACAGGTTCAGGGCAGCTGCCAGTGCACAGTTCAAGCACTTGAGATTTGTGAGATGCCTGCCCCAATGTCTACAGGCTCTAAGAAAAAAAATAGTTGCATTTTAACTCTATTAAAACACAAAGTGAAGAAAATAATTTGAAGCAGGAACAGCCCTTTGAGGAATATAACAGGTGTACCTCATCATGCACTGTATGTTGTGGGGCTTCTGCACTGCTGAATTACTGCAATATGTGAGTTCCCCAATAGTACCATTACTTGCAGGATAAAACCCAAAACACTTCCAGATCTTTCGCTTCTCTCTCAAACATATANCAAATCAGGCCTGTATTAAAAATTATGAAAAAAAAATCATACTATAAATAATTACACTCATACCGAAATTTAAGAATGACTGTTTCTCAAGTGGTTGAAAAGAAACAGCCACAAGTTGACAGGAAACTGCAAAAAAAGTTTAAATAAATATTTGGGAAGTAACTGAAGTTCATGCTTCTATTGCACACGCTAGCATAATTCTGCCCTTTAAAATAATCCAGAAAAAAAATAAAACTCAGATGACACAACAGTAACAAAAACCTAATCTCCCAGATAATCACAACCATCAAAAGATCCCGGTCTTTAAAAAAAAAACAAAAAAACCCACACATATAAACAAACAAAAATCTTATAATGTAATGTGCAAATGAAAAAGCAGGAAAAAAAAATCTAAAATATTCCAGTTAAGCAAACAGAACACTTAAGGTAATTTCTTCCATAATCTGTCAGTATTAGCTAGCAGAGATGCATGGAGTTTTAGGTGGGTTTGTTCCACTAGCAATCCAAATTTCAGTCCAAACACACAGAAGGTCTCTACAAAAGAGTTACAAAGACCAACGTAAAACAGGGTTAGTGCACATCCAGCATCAGCAAATGATGCTTGCGTATTCCACATTTACTTTCTGAAGACTTGATGAAAGAAATAAAAATGCTCTAAGTAATTTACATTTCCAGATCAGCCAGAAAACAAACAAATCAGTGACAGCAAAAAGGAAAAGACCATTTAGAAACAATTGTTACATTTTTCTGTACATCCTGAAGTACTTCTTAATTTTAAAGAATCTGGGACATTTCAAAGATTTCCATAGGACTCTACTTCAGGACTGTCCTAGCCTCTCCAAGCTGCTTGATCCTACTTCAGTAATTTCCTTGCTGCACTGCTTGTAAGACATATCCATACATATATAAAACACATATACATACATATGCGTGTATAATACCTGTAATTTTTATTTAAGATGAGTCATTGGTAAAATTACTACCTTTTTTGTGAGTGTTGAAATGTACCAGAGAGCAAAACTTCCATTACCTGATCAATTCTTCAACTTACGCTTAAATGCTAACTGTATTTATACCAGTGTAAATACAGGCTGTCTCTACAGCAATCAAAGCAGCATCTCTAGATTCAAACTAGCAATACTATTGATCGGCATCTCTCCTTTTAACCCTGACGAATAACCTACACTCTCAGCTGTAAAAGGCAAATTAATTCTGCTTTGTTGTCTTCAAAGTTCCCCCTCCCCCGATAGCTGAACAAGTTAAGTTCATAATATTTTTCTACAGTGTGCCTGAAAAATCAATAGAATAAGAGAATGGGATGAAGACCAAGCACAACAACAAGGAAAAGGGGAAAAAAAAGCCCACGCGAATCTGACAACAACAACAAATTAGTAATGTCAGTCAAAGACGAGGAAATGAGCATTTAAAGCACACCTTGGGTTTGTAAAGCAAATCAGTCTGAGACAGATTTGTCCCTTTGATTTCATACATTTGAGTTTTAAAGTATATCGTGTGCCTCCTTCTGCTCTCAAAACAGTATTACATTTAAGTAAAGCCATTGATTTCAGTTGAGTTAGTCCTGGTTTATGTCATTGTAGATTCCTGATTAAAGAAAATTGGTCTATATTTTCAAATGAAAATAAAACAGTATTTTAAATTCACATCTGTCACACAGAGGTTGGCTTGCAGGACATTTACTCAGGTCACATCCCACAAGTCAATCTCAGCTGTTAAATTTTGAAAAGCTATTGTTACAGTCATGATTCAATTTCATTAATATAGTGAGGTTGCAAAAAAATGCATATAAGATTCATCTTTAACATTTATAAGATTTAAACAGAGACAAAAGAAACTATAATGCACTTCTAACTGAATTGGGATACAGAACAGCAAGCCTCATTTCCTGAACTCCAGTGATGCACTGTATCTTCTTAGCTAAAGTTAGCTTATAATAGGGGTCGTTTCCCCAAGCACTGTTATATCAGAAAGTATAGAATAAAAAAGAAATAAAAATAAAGAAAATAATTCTACTTTTAAGATAATTTCCCCAATATTTCAAATGTACCTTGAGCAGAAACTCCTACGTCTTCATAATACTGGTCCAAGTTCTGGCAGCTTCTGTGTGGAAATATTTACAGGAAACGCAGAACCTCAAGCCAGTGGAATCTAATCCCCATATATCCTCAGCGCTGGCCCTGCTCCAGGTGTGTAGCCCAATGGGCAGAGCCACCAAGTTCCTGGCAGCACGTACTGGGGAATCCCATACTTGTTCCCATGTATAAAAACTTTCTTATCATCAAAAGTGCCCAGTCTCACTTTAAAGCACAGTACTGCAATATTAACAGCTTGAACACAGTGAGAAAGGAAAAACATGAAAAGAGGTTTTTGGACTTGGACTTGTAGGGGTATAAACTGTGCAATATTCCAAACTAGATGCATTTGGAATATCTAATAATAAAAAGGTCATTGAATTAGATTGTGACTACATGGATCTTTCTCCACTGATGGAAGTTTGCCTGACTTTAGCATGGCTGGAATCAGTACAGACACATCCTACTGGAAAGTCCAGAAACTTGCTTAAGGAATTTACTAATGATGAGTATTCTAAATAGATATCACAGTAATACTTTTGAAAATTTACAGAGGTTCTAAACTTTACCAAAGCATAAATTTTGGATTATTTGTAGCTGTTTTTAATAAATAAAATATTATAACTGACACATGTAATTTTATCATTTCAATTGTATATATTGAAAATTGAAGATACAGTTTTCTCATATTTTAAAAACAACTTACTTTTAAAGTGAGAGATGTGCTATACTAATTTCACCAAAATAATTTTCTTTTAAAAGTCAGTTATAAGTCTTTGAATACACAAGCATTTTTACACGCAACTGTGAATAAATAAATTGTCCTTATCATCCTAAAGCTCTTCTGTACAGAAATTCAGTTCCAAAAAAAGATCATGTGTGAAGGCAATGCTAAGAATACTCATTGGAAATTTGCAAGTAATTTTTGTAAGTATATTTTAAAAATATATACTTATATCATTTATTTCACAGTAGAAATAGCCTAAAAAATAAACTTCATTGTTTATTTGTTATTTTTGTTATCCTCCTACAAGCTGGGCTTTATTTTAAAGGATGTTTTTCAATCCACTGTGCATGTATACAAATACAAAAATTTGTCTTGGCAGAGACCATTTTAAGTCCTTTAAGAACATAATTTCACCTCTAACAACAATAAAGATACTCTTCCAAATGACTGTTATACTAATAAAAAACCACACATTTTCTTGAACATGAGCATAACCAATCAACTATCACCTAACGTGAGTTGAGAATAAACCTTCCACAACAGCAAAAGATTTTTCTGTCTTGTATACTGTTCCTGGAGAAGAATATATATATATGTATGAATTAATGGTTATATTTATGGTCTTATATTTAGTTGTCTATTACTACACACAGAAATCTGCAAGATAATATAGTTTTTAAAGCATTTAAGGGTTGCTCAAATTCTTCCTTAACATATCTTTAAATCCAAGTAATTAAATTAATACACCTCATACAAAATTAGTTTTTCAGAGAAGAACCTGTGAGTGTAACCCCTCAAAATACAGAGAGCAAGCTAACCAATGTAGAGCAATGATCAGTAAATCATCAACCGAGAAAATCTGGAAACTCTCTTATTCTGACAAAAGAATAAATAAAATGAGAAAAACTATTTTTATAAATATCACATATAATTCATCTTTTCCTCTTCCCTTTAATAAAGAATGTCCTCTGATTCTGGATTGCTAATATCTTAAAAATGTAACAAAGTTACTTCATTATGATGTTTTACAAAGGGTGTTTACAGGCTCAAGACACCATTTACATAAGCATTCAGGCAAATTGAAGTCAACATTCTAACCTAACATGCAGAGGAGCAGCAAGAACTAAACATGCATTTAGAAAGCATTCTAGATATCATATTTGCTCTCTAGAAGATATCTCCTGAGAAAGCTACATTATGTTGCACATTCTAAAATACAAAAATAATAACATTCTATTTTCTTTTTCAAATTTTACAATGGATAAATTGGAAAATATAATGGTTTGATTAAGGAACTTGCCTAAAATGAAAATTTGGACTCTTTTTTTTATTTGTAATCTCTCAGGTACAGTTTTGCCCTGCTGCAGAATTTCTAAAAACCTGAACCCAAACATATTGGTTGTTGGTAACTTAAGTTCAGATCACCTTTGCTACTGCTTTTAAAGAGCAAGTTGTCTTCTAATTAAATCTCTGAATGATCTCTCTCAACATCAGTCTACATGATAGGTGAACATTCCCATCAGGATCTCCAAGACACTTCAGAAGACCAAGATATTCAAGTAGAACTGCTGAAGTTTATCAGTTCAACTTTTATCATCACCATCCATCCCAACAGCTTGGTTGCATTTGACCAGTGCATCAAAGGTCCTATCAGTCTCTTCCATAAAGGTCTCAGGACATTGCTATCTCAAACACAGCTACTGAGACACATCCATCAGTTTGAATGAAAGAGATGAGCAGAAGGGTGGGAGAATACCAAGTGTTGATGAACTTCACTTCAAAGCCGCTTACATCATGCCCTGTTCTCTTTGTCACTGTAGACTGGGAGCTCACTGGATACAGCTCTTCAATGGGCATGTTCTATAGGAGCAATCTACATCTTTCACATATCTACTGCAAACAAGGTCAGATCACAAATCCGAAAATAAATCTGGTCTTCATTTTTTTTAGCATATCTTCAAATTAATAAAAACTCTCTCTGAGACAGAATATGTCTCTAGTGCCTCACTAAATTTGTATTCATCTAACTGATGGATGCTGTAAAGTAAACCAAACTATCACACTCTGTCACTTAGCGATGTTTGCTCTACAGTTCTGACAAGAGAAAAGTACAGTGAAAAGTACACAGAAAAATACAGTATGGTTATTTTAGTAAAGTGGCATAAACACCTAAGAATATGTGCCTCTTGAGTGAGAGATTGGGTAGGCTTGGGAGTTCCCTCTGATTCGGGCTAAGGGAAGAAAATGAAACCTAGTGTAATGTATAGGAATTCTCACACACATAGACACCTCCCCCACCAGAAAAACACCTGACTTGTAAAGAGAGAAGGAAGAACAAGAGAAATAATCTGTAGCAGATTTACCTGCAAAAAAAATGCTATTAAGAAGATGAGCTACAATTTCTATTGCATGGTTTCTCAGTAAAAATAACTTTAAAAAGTAATATGTAGGAGCTCTTGGCCCTCCCTTTCTCAAAAAAAGTGACAAAAATATCGTTGTGTCATACAAGGCCCTTTCCTATTCTGTCTCTATGAAGCAGATTGCATAGCTCACACATTCTTCTGTGACAGAATATAGTTATCAGAGAAGTGAAAGAGGCTTGTGATTTCACTCGGTTGGTGTGGGACAGCACAGGGAGCAAGATTTTACAAACTTTCTCACATTTCAATTTTTCATATGAGCATAAATTCATCCAAACTTATTTTTTATACCAAAATCACTTGGTTAGTATTAATCCAAGATGACTTTACAGGTCTACAGTGGAGGTGTTTCTGTCTGAGATAAAATGACAGTATTTGCTCTTTAGAGACAACGGACAGAAATGATGTACTTTTAAGGCATAATCCATCTCACCTACTTTAGATATCTACTTTATTCTAAACCATCTCACACTCTAGAATTGCCTATGTATTGACTACAAAGAGAGTCTGAACTTTCATATTTGATGCAATGTCCATACCAGACATGAACTTTTTTTGTTTGTTTCTTCTGGTCAGATGAATTATTTAATTTTTCTATCTTCTGAAGTGTAATGAGAGATACTTATCAAAAAGTAATATTTAAGAACCCAGCTCCCTAGTTACTTTTTCCATTTTAGGTAATTCACAGATCTAAATACATTATAGATCTCATCCAAACTTAGAAGTGATAAATTGCTAAGTATAGACCAAATGATTTTTAGGCAGGATAAGTAAGTGATAGAACTATAATTTGCATTTTAATTACTTTTCCTAGAAGAACATGAAATGAAGGAGCAAGACTGCCACATTCTCTTCAAGGTGCATGTGAAGTGTGCTGCTCAATGCAAAGAGAACCAGTGAACAAAGTGAAATTGAGGGCAGAGCCATGAGGTCCCTAGCCACGTGATGCAACTATCATGAAGTGTTAAATGGTGGCTGCTGAACTAAAGTAGAATTCACTGCAGATATTCTGTTCTACTCATGTGTAGTCGTCTTTTCCTAAATCAGGAATTAAGTACCCGTCGGCACTATGAATGGGATCAATATCTAGACAATCAACTAAATGTAAACTTTTAAAAAGTTATGTGGGGTGAACTCACTTCTGGAAAGAACACGCTGGGTAATTTGCTCTTTTAGAGTGAAGGGATCTGATCCTGATCCAACAAAGCATTTAAGCAATTAAATGACTATAAGTATGTCCACAGTCTTCCCTGAGTGCAGTGCCATTCATCTATCTCAAAACAGGAGACTGAAGCAGACTGCTGAATCAGGATTTTAGGCCATACATAGTCAGTGTTGCTCCTTATATTAACATACTAGTGCACTATTACAATAACAGTTATACTAAATTCATCCACATATTTATCTAAAGTTAATTTTGAAAAAATAGTTCAACTTCTACTTTTTTTTAAATCAACTGAATAAATAGCATGTGCAAACATCAATTTATACAGTCACACTAGATTCACAGCATTTTGAACTAAACTGTTAAAAACATGTATATTTAAGTGCCATGGCTTTTTAACATAGCATATTATTCATTCTAAAAAGAGCTTTAAAATAAATATTTTAATTTCAACGCATTCTGAAAAGGCATCAGTTCAGTAATTAATGTTTACTGTTTGCCATTTGTTCTGAAGGTTTAATTTGTAAGAGTCCTTCTGACTAGTTTAGGTATCACTCCTGCATATAATATAAATATTGTGTGATTAAGATGTGCAATTGAAATGTCTAACTTTGTGGCAGATGCTGGTCTGTGTGACCTTTTGTAACAAAAGGGTTCTTTAATCACTTGAGCTTTTGGTTTTATGTTTCTCATCTGCTCTTTTCTGCCAGCTTAACTGAGAGTTTAAATCAAAACCTAATTAGACTACATATGCTGTTTAGGAAAAAGTTCTTAGAAAAGTCATGATTCATATAAGCTTTGATATTTCCAGATAAATGAGAACAAATGTGATCTTAATTGTTTTAAATAACTTTCAGTCATCTTCTTACTCAAATAAAAGTAATCGAACACAGCTCTTTGATCACAAAAAATTATCTAGTAACCAAAGTACCAGCTCTATATTCCTATCAACTATATCATCTATGTTTAACGACGAAACCCTTTATTGATACGCATGCTTTTCAACTAAGTAGTATTATAACTAACTCAGTTATTTTCTTACATATTTCTGATACCAATATCATAAACCTCAAATCAGAAGTTACTAAACTATATTTAATTCCTGGGGAAAAAAAAGTCTATGTGTACACATTGAGCACCTAGGATGTCAGATAAAGTTTAGTTTTTAGTAATGTTGATACAAAAAACAAGAAATATGGTGTATTTTTATTTTTCTCCTTTGATGCTCTAGGAGGGAAAGTAAATTATTTTGATGTTATTTTATTTGTAACGCACTTACTTGAATTACACATTTCAATACTTTAACTAGCACTAAGTCAGGACACATTTTAAATATGCTCAACTTTAACTGGGTGTATCAAATCTGTCTGAAATGGAGTTAGTAGCCCCATAGCAGTCCTCACAGTGCTGAGTGTGACACTGGCAGCCAGCAGGGTGTTTGTAACACAGCTTGGGAGGGGGCGGAGCCGGGACAGCTGACCCGGATTGGCTGTTCCATACCATGTGACATCAGCTCAGCCATAAAAGCCAAGGGAAGGGAGGAGGGGGGGGGTGTTTGTTTCTGTGTTTGTCTCCAGGAGTGACCAACTGCTACACATACTGAAGCTCTGCTTTCCTGGGAAGTGGCTGGACACCACTTACTGAGGGGAAGTAGAGAATAACATCTTTGTTTACCTTTTGTTTCTGTGCATGGCCTTGCTTTAATTAAGCTGCTTTTATCTTGATCCATGAGTTTTTCATGTTATTATCTCCCTTTATTTTGCTGAAGGGGGAGTGATAGAGGGGCCTGGTGGGCACCTGGCATCCAGCCAAGGTTAACCCACCACACTGGGTTAAAGAAACCTGTGTCAAAAAGTGATAACTAATGTCTTTTCAAACAAAAAATACATCTGATAAGAAAGCCTTGGCCTCTGATACTTTTCAAAAGACAGAAGTGCTATCTCTCCCCCCCCCAAAAAAAAAATTAAAAACCTTTACATTTATATGTCCTACTTAGTTATTTGACCCAGTTCTTAATCAGAAGTAGCCAGAATTTTCTTTTATTCCACAGAGCGACTGCCTGCTGTCTTAAGAATAAGTACTTGAGTATTTCCCCTGATAGAAAGCTAACAAGTCATTATGAGAAACTGTGTCTTCCAGCGTCAAGACAGTACAGTTCTCTGTTAATTGTTTGAACACAGTCCTGTGTCACACTGCATATAAAAATGATATTCTGGAAACCAAGAAACTATAGACATTGCCAGGAACAAGCTCTGCAAATGCAACTACTACTTTATAATGTGCGAAAGCAAAATTTCACAAATATTAAAAAAAATCTAAATTAGATTTAAAACAGAAAACCAGAAATGTATATCCAGATTTTCAGCTACTCCCATTACTTTAGTAAGTCAGTGAAGCTCCAGCAATTTAGTTACGTCACCTTGTTGAATACGTAATAGATTCAAGTATGTTTTACTTATATTTATTGTTTAGCCATTACAGATATGTGACTATCGAGACAAGAAAACAATACATAAAGACATCAAACACCAATGATATATTTCAAGAAATAAGTTGAAGATGGATTTATAGTGAGACAACACTGATATCCAGAACTTCTAAATAACATACAAAGTCTATTGACATCCTAACAATATGAAATGCATATGCATGTCCTTTGATACTATAAAAAATAAATACTAGTTTTCCAAATCTTCTAAAATTCAAAATTCTCCGTGTTTTCTATAAAATTTTCAAAAATACCAATGCAAGTCAATAAGTTTAATTGTAAGACCTTAATTACAGGACAGCATTCTTTTAAAAAAAATTAGTATATTTATGTATTACAACTGAAACCAAAACTCACCACGTAGAACAGCTACATGTGAAGTGATAACCCAAACAACTCTTAACTGCAAGCTTCTGCAATACAAAACAATTTATTTAAAATATTCTTCAGAGCCCACGACACACGTAGTGAAATACAGAATATTTTGAAAGTAATTTCAAATTCAAAAAAATCTCATTTTCTTCTGGTTTCAGATAAAGGAATTAAAGCATAAAGTCTGAAGTTTAGACTCACTCTATTTTGATATGTACTATTTGTTATAATCAATAGTACTTTCTCAAAAGTTATAAATTACTGGACTGAGCAACCCCCACGATTTTCACTCTTTGCTGTGAGAACTGGCGGTGTCAAGGATGGTGGATGGTGGCAGGGTGAGCTGGGGAAGGACAAAGTAATACCTGATTACAAGTTTAAGGTTGACTGTTATTCACAGCAAATGTTATTGATTTTATCATCAGCTATAATTGATCAACTGGATGAAAAGCTCTCTTTTTCTGTGAATGAATCAGCCCTCCCAGAACACTAAAGATGTCTTAAATAGAAATAGATTATTTAGCAAGACTTTCATTTTATTAAGCCAGTGCTTACATACATGGTTATTGAGTAAAGTCAGTATTTTTAGCATTTTGTTTAAAAGAATAGAAAAAGCAGCTCACCACATAAACCACTCAAATGGCGTGTACCTAAAACGCAGTTAGATGTCAGCTTATTCTCTGTTCTGATTCTTAACCCAAGAATTATCTAGATGTCCAATGTTCAAAAAAATTAAAATTCACTTACACAAAAAAAACTATTTCCTGATTGAGTTTTAGCAATGAAACACCAATAAAACACCAGAAAGTCCAGCAAAAAGTTGCAGTTGTCACAAAGCATTCACCATGAATTTCTAGTTTCACCTGTACACACTTCAGGGTAGACCATGTATAAGCACATCAATACACGTGGCTATCAGACTGCTAGCCCTGCTAAGCACTTGGCTTTCTCAGACAATAGAATGAATCAAAAGGCTCCAGAGGGACCCAGAAGCTCCAAGTCAGGGCCCGGGTAACAGAGAGAGCCTTCTCCCCAGCGAGGCCGCGGGACGCGTGCGCCTCCTTCAGCACCCTGGACAGAGACCTCCCGCTCGTGGCCGCCGGCCCTCAGCCCAGCACAGCCCAGCGAGCCCAGCCTAAGCCAGCCCAGCCCACCCAAGCCCAGTCGAGACCAGCTCAGTCATCCCAGCCCAGCTCAACTCAGCTCAACCCAGTCCAGCCCGGCCCAGCCTAGATTAGAGCAATACCGTCTGGCACTCAGAACCAGAGAAGTGTAGGTCATTGGCAGTGCAATTGTCTGCTTCATTTATATGTTTTGTGCAATTATTCTAATGTCGACCACTTTTTCCCCATCGCTAGACAAGTATTTATCCATATTCAGTCTCTGAAGGGGACATTGTTATACAGTGTACATTTGCTGTTCTGTTCAACACCTTTTACACCATGATATTCTGCAGAGTAACTGCACACTTTGTGAAAAAGTTCAGTCAAACCAAACTGTGATACCAAAAATTCACTTTAAGTATGTAGATGTTGACTGTTTGACAGCACAGAGTAGTAGATCAAATTCTAGTTAAAGATTTACTGAAATGGCAAATATGTCCTTACAGAAGTAGGCATCTATTGATGTTTGATATGCTTTTTACTTATTCAATTCACTCTGAAAATAAAATACATTTACATTATCAGTAACTGAGTACATAACATATATACAATGAGTGTGTACACACACAGTTTATAACCCAGAAACAGTGGAGTCAAAATTACTCATGAGACTACTTTACTTTTGTAAGGTTTAACAAGAAAAAATAAATACACCAATTTTCCTACTTTATCTAATTAGATAACGGGATATTTCAGCTTCTGGAGTGACTGTGGATTGATTTTTGTGGAAAAAAAATATGTGCAAATTACACTAACTTCTTAGTGAATGGGATTATTTAGGCATGGACTGTTGCCATGAAATTATTTCAGAAGGCCCTGCTGAATTTACAAAGCACAGAGGTTTTGCTAGGCCTTCTGTTCAGAGCAGTGATTTGTATGCACTGTTGTGTTCCACTGCTAAAGCAGGATTTGGTTCAGGCTGGTTAATGTAGTGCTACAGTAGCCGAGATAATCCAGTTCAGCACAGAAACCTTACCGGCCCCTGTTCTCAGCAAATACTCAAACAAACGGGGATTAAAAGCATGCAGGTAGTTACTTTAGGAGCCAAGGACAAAACTTTTTCCTGCCCTTTCCTGTCTTGAGAGCTAGGCCAACTAATCTTGTGCAAAAGTAGAGAGAAGACAACAACAACGTAGAGCCAAAATGGGACCCTGCCTGCTAACCAAGGAAAAGAAAAACCTCTAGACTTCTCTGAGCAGTCACCGGCGGCACCAAAGAAAACTTCCGAGCCTTATGGCAACGTTGTCACTATCACGTTCCAACAAGGGTCAACCGCGGTGCCCATTCACATCCACCCTCGTCCTCCAGTTCTTCCCAGCCCCACAAATTTTGGCAGAGCGCCCGGAGACACGTTCCAGCTCCCCTCTCCTGAGGCGTCCCGGAGCCTCCCCGCCCCGCCGCCACCGGGGCCGAACGCCCGACGGAACCCGCCCGCAGCCGCCGCTGCGCGCCCCCGGCCGCGGGGGCAGCATGAGACGCCGGTC
>VZTO01002934.1:0-18652 GCA_013400615.1 Syrrhaptes paradoxus | reverse complement strand
CAGTTTGATTGAGTTCCAGGAATTAAAATGCTTATAGTGTTTCTTATTGCTTCTTTCTAGGTGAATTAAAGGAAGACAAGTTGGACAAAAAAGATCAGTCTAGCATGGGGGATGAATCAAAGAAAACAGATGGTAAAGACAACATTTTATTACATTTTGTCACCGGATTTTATGTGCAATCTATTGTTTCCTAAACATCTGCAGTTTATTCTAAAACCAAAAAATTGTGTGGTGACCAGAAGCAAACTTAACAGAAACAGTGTTTAGACTTGACAAAAGCCATTGGGCCATTCTGGGGGAAAATCATCCCTTTCACATAATGCCTAGCACCACTTAGTTGTTCTGTCGGTAAGCCTTATCCATCAATTTTTGTGCAGTGCCTGCAAGAATAATCCTAGATTATTAGAGCTACTTAATAGGAAATGCAGTTCTGCCCTTCTGGCTTTCTTTGGGCTGTATTCTGCGCTCTGTTAGGACAGGCTGCATGGGAGATGCAAAAAACAGAGCTGAGAAAAAAACCTGCATGAGGTTTTTCATGATTGCATGTTATACTATGCCCCTAAAAACACGAAGCTTTCTTGACTTAGTTGTCTGAGGGGGAATTTGCCAAGTGCTGTCAAACCGCAGGTGTGGGAAGCAATCAGGAGTGAGAACATCAATGTAGAAGTCCTACTGAGGATGCTGTGTAAAAGGGATGTTGGTGAACGTTTTTGAACTGAAGCAATCCCAAGCCATGTGACAATTTCTTGGTCGTCTGGGAATAATTTCAAACAAATCTGAGTCTAGTGTAGAGGTCCACAAACATTTTAGTAGCCTCAGAAAAGTGGAAAACCGACTGTAAGGTCTATGGCTTGTTTACTCTTTTACAAATCCTCAGCTCCTCAGAGATAGTTTCAGAACCTGTGTGGCTCCAAAAGTGATTTTTAAAGTAGTAATTAGCAAAATAAATGGAAAAAAATGTTAGAGCTAACATTTTCTTTGTGTCTGTCTCAGTGAAATCCACTGTAACACAGCTCTTCCTAAATGTATATAATACAGTAGTTTGGTTTGATGGTTGAGAAAGACAACCTCATAGTAAGTACTGCAGGTTAGATACTATGTTTTCTTTTATTGCTTCCTTTTAAGAAATTATTTAAAATTCCTATTTCTCTAGGAAAGTGATAAATAAGAAGAAAATGTGATACCTCAAGTAAAAATGTAGAAAACTTAATCTAGAAGCTATTTTCAGACACATAGATAACTTTTTTTTTTAAAGAGGCCTCTTAGCAACAGTTGTTTAGGAAAATTCAATTATTTTGGTAAGAGGTCGTATTATTTAGACACTTGAGTTAAGAGTCTGTCAGGAAAACAGTCTTGAACAAGTACCATTCACAACTCTTTCTGTGGTCATGCAGAAATTAAGCACAACCACTCAAATAACATGCAAATTTTCAGATGTTCATAAATATGTGCAGTGCTGTATGTAAGAAAATGTTCTGCTGGTCCCTTTAGGGAAAAGACCAGTACCATAGGACCAGTTTATTCCTGTTAAATAAGCAACTGTAACCATGCAGGGACAATTTGTAGGCTGAATGCTTTTCATTCAGATGCTGTAGAGACAGGTTATAACTAATGATCTCATTCATCGAAACCAGGAGAAAAATTGTGAATGATGTGCCTTAGAGAGGAAAGTGCTAGGGTGGCACTCCTGCTTTGCAAATACTGTGCAACCTGGTGTGTCCATTACTCACTCCAGAGCAGATCTCCTTACCACCCATGTAATGTCAAATCGTACCCCTGCATTTTGACAGGTCATAGTTGCAGTAATACATTCCTCTGTGCAGTGCAGCAGAATAGAATACAGTTAATGTAACATACTTAATATAATGTAATATAATGAAATATAATACAACATGTAGCCTTTAGAATATGCAGACTCTGTGAAGAGGTCATAACAGGCTTATTAGAAATTGAGGTTTTTAACTTTATTTTTGTTTTGTTAAGCTATACTGTTGCTTAATAGTAGTTAAAAGCCTTTCCTATATGTTCTATACATTGCCTATTCCAATGTGTAAAGCTGCCTTTTGGTCTTACTTTTTCTTGACAATCGTTTCTCGATCAGCAAGTGGAAAGCTCCCTGATTATAAGGGTAAAATACAGAGGCTTCATTTCTTTTCTGTCCCAGTTGTCCCCAGCAATCAAGTGGCAGCGTTGCTGGCACAGAATGTTGTTATCTGAGAATGCCTTTGGTATAGGGACATGGTGGTGTGAGAGAGCCACGATGGTGGCTTCACAATTATCCCAGACAGAGTTGAATCAACAAGATTCTTCATAGCTTAATTTAAGGAGAACACAGCTTTTTGCAGAACTGTTTGACCATTGTCTGTTTTCAAGTGCATCAGTCTATCCAAGACCCCTACATAGCAATGAACACTAAGTAGACTTCTGACAAAACTCACATACTCTATAATGCCAATGTTGTTTTAAAAGAGGTTACTCAAGCATGTAAAGGAACATATATGTATCTTCTTGAAAGAGGTAAAAAGATAAATTTCAGGTCATATAAATAATGGTGCCGTTTCTATTTCTATTCCAAAAGATAGACTGATTTCTCCATTATTGTCAGAAGCAAAAGTCCATTTCAGTTTGTAAGGCAAACACATGGGATTCCTCTTTGCTGCTTGGTAGTGCTCTTGATACTATATGGCAGAATCCAGCAGCAGTGACAAACTGGAATTGCAGTAGTCTAAGACTACTTCTAACGGCCATTTCCTTCCTTTCCTTACTCCTTTTTATAGCCTGTTATTTGAATTATATTGAGGTTGTTGCCCCAAGTTAGAAATCAGAAAGCGTACGGATGCCTTCTGGAAAAGCTTGCTTGAAACCATGAAGGCATTTTGCTATCCAAAAATACATATTTCAGCATAATTTATCTCTGCTGAACTCATAGTAGTGCAGTATAGATAATTGGAGGGGGGAAAGGCTTCTGTGCTTTTTAAAATCCTTTTTGTGCTCTTTTGAAAAAAATGAATGCATCTAATTTAGCAAGTGGCACCTGAGGCAAGCTGGAATTTGCATAGAGAGATGTACTCTGATGAAGGTTTTATGCAGTTTCAATATCAAATAGAAGGTGAACATGATGCGATGTGATCTTTGAAACTAAATGCAAAATACATTGTTAGCATCCTGACCTTGGGAAAATTACATCACCATGGCATGCATGCTCAATGAGAATATGGGGAATATGTAGAAAGGTACCTTGTATAATTATGCAAATGATTTTGCAACTTGTCTTATGGAAAACACCTGGTTTGAGACTTTGATGCATCTCTTTTTCCAGCCTGCTTCCTGTCATTCAAGCCATGCGGAGTAGTTAGAAAGTCTGTAGGATGCTTGATTGCTTTTTGCTTCTATTTTACGTGAAGTCACAGATATACGTGACACGTTTAAAAATTGGGAATAGCATTGGGCTTGATTTCAGATTTAAGAGAATATTTGGAACATTCATTCCAGATGCATGGTGGAAAAAAAATTCACTGTAGACACTTAAGTGGGGATTTTGAGTTAACTTTATGGGGAACATTTTTTCAGGTTACCTTTGGTCCTTTAAATATAGTTCTACTCAGAGATAGTATACGGCTGCATTGCTCCTAGAGGGTAACGTTCACGGTCCTAGGGGCATGGAGGAATGTATAACTTACACAGTACATTGTGGAAATTCCTCCTTGATTTTGCACCATCAGCCATTTTATTGCACCAGTCAGGGAGTGGAGCTGTGATCTTGCTTCTGTTGCAGTCCTTCTTACCCCATTTAGGATGATTTGTTGTGCAATGATGTCTAGAAGCTTTCTGCTTCAACAAAAGGAGAGGAGTCCTTGCTCCCCAGCTCCATGAATTTATGTTCAATCCAGTAACAACGGATTGAACATTGTCAATGAACTTTTTCCCCATGCAGCACTTAGCCCTGAAAGAGAAACAAGATCATGTCCAAAGGGAATGGCTGAAGGGAGGAATATGAAATGGCTCCTCAAAAGAGGTTGGTGACCTTTAGCTTTTATCTTATCCCTTCCTCATGGAACAACTAGCTTCCAATTTGAGCATACAAGCTCTAGGTATCTTACCAGATAGGGACTCTGACAAGGGAGTTTAAGTAGAAGTGCTAAGAAGGAAGAAATACAACAGTCAACTATAGGGGAATCTGAATGTAAAGATTACAAACTGCCAAGTAGGTGCTTGGTCGGTACCTTCAGGCCCTTTGGGGGCAGAGGAAAAGGGACATCAGACACCTTGAGCTGCTCAGTCTGCAGTTCTGTACCATTCAGTCCGCAGAAGCTGGGCAAAGAGAAAAGAGAGTCAATTTACAGGTTTGTTTTCTGAAATTCATACCTAAATAGTAATCTTTACTACTTATTACCATAATTGGTCCATTGCTAGGCAATTCATTCTTTTCTCTACTTCTAAACCACTACTTTGCTTTTCTTAATGTCAAAACCTGGGCTTTGAAGGCAATAACAAATGCAGAAGAAGAAAAGCAGGAGGTGATATTAGTTGAAAAGTGCTATTCTGAATCAGGCTAAAGTATTTAGGAGATTAATTCAAAACAAGCGATTAGCAAAAACTGAAGACACTAAGAAAAATCCAGATGAGAATTTTTTGCTTTAAAGTGTTGTTTCACATTTTTAGCCAGCTTTAAGTAACTGGTATAAAGTTTTGTTTGAAATAGATGAAGAGCTTAGCTTGATCTTTCATTTCCTCCCCACCCCTCTCCAACCAAAAAACCCACTCCCCAACAATTGTTTTTGCCATGAAAGAAAGAAAGCAATTACTTGTGTCTGACCCAGAGCTAAGCATTATCTTAATTTTTCAGTTTAGTTACTCAATCAAAAAATTATTGACCTAGTGCTAATTACAAAATTCTGATTCATATATTTGGCTGAAAACTTTGTTGGCGTTGATTATCCCTCTGCCTATGGCAGCTCATTCCTTTTGTGCCTTGAAAAGCACTGGGTTTTTTGTTTCCATCCACGATGGAACAGCTCTTTATGAAAACCATGATCTAGTTTTTTCCTCAAACATGTTCAGAGCTTTGAATTATGTTTGATTATCAGATATAGAATAAGCTTTCACACTTACTCCTGTAGGTCACTTTGCATAGTAAGTGTCTAATTTCTTTCATACATGCTTTGCTCAGGAAACTCGGATGTTATTTGGTGTAACCAAACTTTTGCCAATGTATTCATTGTGTTTTGCTCTGCAGTTATGTATTTCCATAATGTGCTGGTAAGCAAACAACATATATTAAAACAAAGCTAATCTCTCTTCCATCACTGATGTGATCTCAGGTCAAGTGTAATACAAGCTGTCAAGCAAGCATGAAACTCCACATCAGTGTGAACAGGACTAGAAATTGTTTGACGTCATGAATGATGTAGGGATAATTATGTGCCAAAGCTCAAAAAATCAGAATGCCGTCTATGCTAATCTCATTTCTCCTCCTAGCAAAATGAATGTTAAGCACTTGGGTCGTCTACTAAATTGAAATGATGCTATTTAAATTCAGTTACAAAACAAGTATTCAAAACTTTTTCCCAACAGCATTTATTCTTGTTTTCCCTTGCTTTAAACAGGATATAGGCACCTTCAAGTAACGTTCTGTTTTCTTTGGAAAAAAATAATCACTCTAAAATTTTTCATCCATTAAAAAGATAGATAATGGAGATGAATTAACTTATAACGCATATTTCTTCTTTATTTCACTGATCTTCTGAACTTTGTTTCTTAGGCCTCATTCATCTCTGGTGCAACAGAAGCAATAATAGCATAAATATGCAGAATGTATTTCTTCATGGTCTTAAGTTTTGTTTGAAAAGGCTTTCCAAATGGCTTTAACAGGAGACAGGATCATCCAGTGCTGAGAACTGAGCACTGAGATTTTCAACATCTTCATTTTATTCTGAGTGCTAGGAGCAGCTTTGATAGTGCTTTTCGGGTGGGGACACATGCCACAGAGCACACTTTAGCACTCAGAGGAGACAAGAAATACCCTGGCTTTTGGGAATGATCTTACAAAATTAAGGGGTCACTCCTGCAAGATGCTGGGTGAGTTAAAGGAATTAAAAGTGCCAGATTTAGCAATCTGCCCTGCCAGCTGCAAATACTTCCATTGTTTGTAGCAGGAAGAATAACTACATTTTGGATGGTGAGTTATCCGAGACACATTTACTCAGACTAGTCTTTCCCCTCATTGTGCACTGCATCAGTAGTAATTGCTTTATGATCTCAATTGCCATACAACAGTTTGTAATTTCTGCTGTCATTTCACCCAGTGTGTGGATGGAGCAGGGTACTGGGGGAGAACAGAGTTTGGATTAGTTTTATCCTGAAAAGCTAGACTTTTAATAAGTGAGGGTAGAGGCTACCTTCAAACACCTTGTCAGCTTTCCTGGGAACACGTGAACACCCGTGCCAGGCCAGACCAAGAGTCCCTTTAGCTCTCCACCACTTACCTGACAACATTTCATAGCAGAGATCTTAATGAACAAAGAACAAAACCAGAGCAATGCCTGTCCCGTACAGCTTTTTGTCTTCCAGAGAGCTAAGGCAGAGGTCAAATCTTTGACTTGAATAGTCTCCAATGGATTTTTCTTCCATTACTTTGTATAATTATCTTTTGAGCCCTGGTACTCTTTTGCGTACTGGGCACTGAGTCAATACAATTCAAAATTAGGTATCACATCTTTTATCACTTCTTTTTATTAGTTTCAGATTTGCTAATTAATAATTTCATTTGATAACACCCTTCTTGGACTGTTAGAAACAGTGAGTAATTGTTCCCTATGCACCACCTTAGCACCACTCAAAATTTAATTTAGCTTTTGTTAGCTTCTCCTTGCAACTCTCCTTTTCAGGCTAAGGAGTCATAAGGTGCACAAACTTTGTGTATTCAACTTTCCTTCAAGTGCAACCCTTTTGATATCTGCTGTTTATGTTAGTACATAACACTGACAGCCTGTGTTACATGGTTATTGGGATGTGACATGAAAATTTAATTTTAATAGAAATGAGAAAACCTGGAGGATTCATTTTTCCCCTAAATTTTCAAGAATAAGGTACACAAAATACAGAAATGTTCTTTTTAATATAATTATATGCTGATTTTTTTTTGATTGATATCTTTATGATTTACATCACAAAAGCTTGAAAAGGTATCACCATACGGAGCTCAATAAGGGATGTACTGAATGAATATGGTTAAGTGAGGCTTTCTTTTTTGCTTTTTCTGTGTATTAGAACTGTAACTCAAAAATATGTTGGGGAAGTAGTACCTCAAGGGCAATGTTATTTGATGGTGTGGAGGAATTCTCACATCCTGTAGAAGTGCTCTTGCAGCATCCTAAGAAGATGCGATTTGTTCATCCTAAGCACTACTTTTTCACAAATGAACTGCAAGGTTGCCACAGTCTGCTAAGAAAGAAAATCTGAATGTGTAATCCTGGATAATTGTGGTGTCATCTTGCTCTTCCTTCATAATTGTGGTTATAATGCTGAAGGAATGCATATTTGAGCAGAGGAAACGGGGACCATGCAATAATCTCACCAACAGTTCCATTGACAGGGACTGCCAAGCAAGCTAAGTAGTTTGTGAAAAAAATCCTTGAAACCCTTATCCCACATCACACTGTCCGGCAGCCTGCATTCAGTATTTATTTTTTTAGTCGAGAAGGGGAGGAAGGGATGGAGGGAAAGGGCAGGCATTTGGCTGGAGCAGCAGAGAAGCAGTGATGGTCAGCTCTCCACTTCCAGCTGGTACAAGCGGCATCACGCCTGTGATTTACGCTGGGTGAGGAGCGTGAGTCATGATGGAACAGGTGTATTTTTTGAGTCAGTGTAAACTTTCACCTCAGCCTAAATGCCGATGGGGCTCTGTTCCTGTTCTCCAACTAGGGACCAGATTGAGAAAGTTTGCATTAGACTGGCATAATAAATGCCAGCTGTTAGAATGGGTAGTTCTTGTAAGGCCTTGGACTCCAAAGTATTTGTTTTGCCACAAAATAAGAGGCAAATGTGTGTGATTAATCACTGTAATCACTGTGAAAAACCGACAGGCAGCTTCCTTGCCGTATGGATACAGTCATGCGCTGAGTAATTCCATGTGAAGGGAAAGACAAACCACAGTGCATCTTCACTTCAGTACATCAGACTGTATAGTAACATAGTAAACATATATAAAGTAAAAAAATAAATCATAAATATAAACCACATAAATATATATCTACAAATTATATACATATATGGAATATATAAAAATATACATATCACAGAATCACAGAATGTTAGGGATTGGAAGGGACCTCGAAAGATCAATATATAATATATAAATGTATATATCAGTTACCTCTGTTGATATGTACTGATAACTTGCACTGTATCTATTGTGCTAAAATGAGAAAGAGGCTGCATCACATCCAACGTTAAGGTAGTTGTAGGGAAACTGTATTGTATTCAGAGGGAAATCCGGCTAGGAAACCAACACATCTGCTCCACCAAGCAGAAAGACATTTTAAAGCAAATGCTCTACTGGAATGTTCTCATTGGAGCTGATGATGTGGCTAACAGAAGCAAAAAGCAACATATGATTCAGTTCTCCACAGGGAGCTTCTGGAGTCTGGAAAAAAAAAAACCACTGCATTTTCTCTCATTTCAGTAATGGGGATGGGAGGGGTTAAAAGTCTTGTGAGTGTGGATGGCATAGGAAGGGGAGATCATGTTGGATGGTACTTCAAGTTCAAGATTCAGAAATAATGGCTGCTCAAATATGTCCTTTAGTCCAGTTAATCACCAATTAGCTTTTCTTCTAGATCAGTATTTTCTCTTTAAAATGTGGCTAATGATGTCTCACAGGATTGTTATGATCCTCTTAATGACAGTAAATCAGGCCAAAGTTTTTAGGTAGGAGACATCAAGTGTAGTACTGTTGTATGGCTACTGTTGCCCATTGTTGATTATGCTATCAATAGTGCTGGGAATGGGACAATTCACTCTAAATAATTCCAACAAAATGCTGAAAGCCCAGTTCTTTATAACAGTGTCTTAGATTTGCATCAGTGAGCAAGATATTGTAGCAAGTTACAGGGACCATCCTGAAAGAAAAAGTACCCCTGCTAACTATGTGGTAGAAGAAAATGATACCAAGTCACTAGCAGATCTGTGCAGCCACTGCTTCATCAGAGATAATGCAAGCCGGCAGCAAAGCCTTAGATCTTTGTTTTGCCATTCCTTTTTTTCCTTTGCCCTAGGAGACATCTGGGATTTTTTTTGTTGGTGGTTTGGGGTTTTTTTTGTTTGTGGGGTTTTTTGGGGGGTTTTTTGGGGGGTTTTTTTGAAGAGCAATATATTATTGAAGGCAAAAGAAACTGGTTTTCTGAAAGGCCACAAAGATATTCTGGTGTAATCACATCTTCTGAGGCATGCCCAGCCTTACAGATAAATTAATCTCTCTTTGGGCTGCGTCTCCTTTGTTGAGTGGCCCTTTCAAATGCACTTTCAAACTCTGCCAACATAACCATGGTCAGAATAACAGTAGCTAAGGAGAGTCCCAGGTGTATTCAGATAACTAGTTGGGTCGGCCAATAGAGAGTAAAATATTCATGTTCCTGTTTGAAGCTTTTCCGGAGGATATGAGGAGAATTGGACAAAGTGTCCTCTTTCATTCACATAAAGGTTTCTTGTCCATATTTCTTCCTCAAGGAGATCTGTTCATTCTAGAGATTCATTTGCAGTATAACTACATAGAAAAGAGTTCTGTTTGTATGTTCAGGATAATGTTAGTCAAATATAGGCCAATTGTGAGGGCAAGGGATTTTAAATATTTGACAGAGCAGTCAAGCAGATTATAAAACGCACATGTTTTGTTAAATCTCAGACACGTACCCATACATAAGGCTGTGCTTTTCATTGCAAGCTCTTTGGGAAAAAGTCTTTTAAAAGGTAGTACTCTCGTGCTTGAGCATTTTCTTTTCTTCGTCTCAAACAACATGTACAGCATTGTTACCTTCATCAGCAGAAAGGTACTGAAAGAGCTAGGTGAGCAAGGGTGATCAGCCTTGATCTAAGCATGCTGGATTCTGTTACATCATCCCATTGATGCCGAGGGTTGAATTCCCACTGGATTAGTCAGAGAGCAATGGATTTCACTTTGTATAGGACAGAATGATATTTCCAGTCGAGTCAATAAGAGGTATTGCTTTGGTGCACCTCGCTTTGCAGCCTTTCAACAGTTAAGAAAAGCTTTACTGCTTGAAGCTGTTTAAACTGATGCCCTTCTTTTTCTTTCTCAGATTACCTGCTCCTCGGACAAAGGGGAGAAAGGCAACATTTGACACTTCTTTTTCTTTTTCTTTTTCTTTTTTTCCAGATACGGAAGAGTAAAAATATATTAAAAAAAGAGACTGCAAGTTTCTTTCATCATTTTAGCTGAGCTTCTTCATTCCTGTTCTCCTCCTCCATCTACAAAGACCAGTTTCTGGGGAAGGCGTTAAACAACTTTCAAAACACTCCTCCCACTGGCTACTTCACAGCTAATGACTCTGGGTTCTAGGGTGGGGGCCTTGGTTTTTTGGGTCAGTTTTATTTTTGTTTGTTTGTGTATGTGTGCATTTTTTGTTGTTTTTGGGAGGTTTTTTGTTAAAAAACAAACAACAACAAAAAAGTGGTGATTTCCTGATGGCAGATGTTTCCATTTTTCTGCACAGGTCAAGCAAATAGATGAGTCATAGAGTCATCTTCAGAAGCTGGTATTGCCTTTTGCTATGCCTGAGCTTGTGAAACCAATATTAAGATGATGTAAAAGAATATCTATAAAACAAAACCACAAAAAAACTTAATAATACTTCACCTTTACTCTTTCTCTTTTCCCCAAGAGCCTTTTCCAGTTGCTGGTAGACAGGTTTTCTACTTCACTTTTACCCTCACCGTAGAAGATTTTATGAATAAGAATGGTGAATTTGTAGAATCATTTGACCATTTGTTAGGATTTGAGATCTCTTTCTGAGATGTTGCAATGACAGCAAAATGTTTTTGTTTCTAAACAGCAGCCTGACTCACTCAACCCTTGATGTTGTTCTGGTTTTGCAGTTAGTAATAAGAAAGGAATAATCAATGAAATCCATATTCCCTTGGGGCAAATTTTGTTGCCAGACTCTGAGAGCATGTACTAATGTACTGCCCAACATGCCTGCCTTAACTTGAGATTACAGATAATGAGCTGTTTCCCACATTTGTTCATGGGCTACTAGTAACGGCTCTTTGTCTGACCTGAAGATCTAAGAGAAGAAGGGCAGCAGGGAATCACACGAATCAATTCTTGCTTTCATCTCAGTGTGGTCTTTCTTTTGTCACTGACTGAATGGACAGGCCAAAGAAAAATGTTGCTGGAGAAGTATGGACAGACAAAACCAAAATGAAAAAGTGTGTCCTAAATACGCTGCTGGAGTCGGTGGATAAAACTGTCTCATCCAGTGGAGTTAGACACATGGAAAGTAGCCATCATTTTGGCCCATTTTAAAGAAGAAATGTTAAAAAACTAACTCGCTCAGGACTTGATTCAGGAAGGTATCTTTGTATGAGAAACATCAAACATGTATGTAAGTTCTTTTCTAGCTTGGGATCTTAGTAGGGATCCAGTTAATTGTAACCAATTTTACCTGTCCGTGTGGAAATCAAGACATGTACATACACATGCAGCTGGTTTTTGCCCAACTCCTCTTTGTTCAGGAGGAACACATCTTGCTGTGTTAGTCGTATCTGTATTTTATAGGGAATCAGACTGCTGTCATGGCTCTTTGCTATGTAGAGAACATGCAAAATATTGGCTTAGGAAGGCTTTTCATGTTCAAAAGCACAGGACTTTACCACCAGCCTATATTAGAGCTTGAGTCTGTTCCTACTTAAACTGTGCATGTACAGGGATGAGCTTCCCACAACACTAGCAGAAATCCCAACAGCAAGCTCAGCCTCCATCCACACTTAAACGTGAATACCTTCTCACTCAGGAGTGTTTGTATCTGGGATTTTGATAGAGGCTACAGATATTTTGAGTTATTTTTTTGCACACACGAGTTCTGAGTTTGTTTCAAAGCCAGAGATTTAGATTAGGTTCATGCTGTGAAAAGGTTGCACTTGAATCACATGTTTTCAGAAGGAAGAAATACAAAAATAACTCTTGCGGTTCTTAGAGCTCACAGTTGGCTTCACTGAACCAGCTCATTACAATAAAATAAATATGAGGGCACGTAGTGTTCCCATTCACGAGCTCCTGGTTCAGTGGTAGCTCTGGGGTAGATTTTGTGAGGAAGGCAGGGTGCTGGGAGGACAGTGGCCCCACAGCCAGTGCCGAGCACACTCCATGTCATGCGACAGGCAGAGGACTGTGTCACCACGTAGCACTTTCCCACCTCCCTTTTCCCCCGTCCTCACCATTCAGCTGCGATAAGAATGGTAGGATATGACTTCCACCCCTGGCCAAGCTCTTTGATGGCACATTGATGAAATATCAATAATGCAGAACTAAATACCGCATCAGTGACTCAGTCCCTGCTTAGTCAGACTTCTCCCTGGAGTCAGGGCGACTGAACACCCTTTCCGAGTGTTTGGTCAGAGGTGCAGGACAGTTTAGTCAATATTTTTTAAGTTACCTTTACCTGATGTACAGTGACTAAAGATGCCTTAGATTATGCACAGCAGAATAATAATAATAATAATAAAAACCTAACTATTTTTCTTCATCTGCTTCTGATATATGTATTTCATTTCTTTCTGGGAGTGACTTATTTCAGACAGCTAAGCTGGACTGCTTAATTCACGGCTGGTCATGTCTTGTTTCTCATGCACTGGCACAAAGGTGTGAAATTAGACTGGAAAATGTTTTTCCTCAATTCTTTGGGTTATTCAGCACTGGCAGGAGCTGGTAAGGGAACTGGTGGATGTGCTGTCTCTTGGGGACTACAGATCAGAGCTGTCATTCTAGAAGAGATGCTGTAGTCAAAGTTACTGATCTCAGCACGCAGGTATGCAGCAAAATGTTTGCAATGTACAGGCAGTCATAGCTAGCTCCAACATTCTCCTGCTTTTAAAAAAATCTTTTTTAATAAGCTACAGTGGATTATTAGCATTTTTTAGAATTTTTTGTTGTGTAAAAAAAAATCCCCATGAAATCTATTAGCTTGGAAATATATACAGTGAAAGTAAAATCTAGAAATTGAAATCCTACAAGGAGACTAGGCCAGATGAAAGCATTTGTTGTGGGGTCCCCTTCCAGGATCACACCTCCATTCCCCCATTCTGCCCCTCCACCTCCCTGGAACACTCTGCAACATCGTGCTAGTGCATTGTGAGCCAAGGAATGGTATGTTTAGACACCTCCCAGTTGAACTAGAGATCAGCCACTGTGCAATTGTGTAAGAAAATAATAAAAATTAAAAAAAAATAGAACTGCTTTCTCTTATTTTATTCCACAAAAGGAAAAAAAAAAGTGGAAAAGCATTAGGTGTTCATCAGCTAATGGCCTGTGTTTATAAAGACTGAGAAAGGATTTCTGGTTTTACATCTTTACCTAACTTCCCCCAGATATATAGAAATTACGTTTTCAGGTGGCTTCCTTTTCCATCCTCAGTAAGACTATACAAGCAATGAATGAGCCAGAAATTCTGCACATATTTGGCCCACATTGGTGGCCTTATGCTGAAGTTCTACAGAATTATTTGGGAGTGCCCACCAGTAGGCACAAAAGGGTCTTCTGGTGCCAGAGTGCATCTTACAGAGGGTGACTTTCTTCCTCCTCTGCGCAGGGACTGGTGGTGCTCTCAGAAAGCTCTGCCTTGCTGGAAGAGCACCAGCTGTCTTCTGCTTCCCTAAAACTGTTGTGTAACTTGTGAGGGAAAATCCAGGTGCTTTACTCCCTTAAAATAGGGAGGCATACCATTGCAAGTATCCCTGACAGTGTTTTTTTCCTTTAGCTGGGACTTGTGTTCAGGAAATTAGCAGACCTTTGACTCATGGTGACTTAGGCACTGAACTCCTGGACATGCTGTCATTTGAAAAAAAAAAAAAAGAAACACAAGCAATATGTTTTTATCCTGTTCATTATTTAAATGGCTCAAAAGGTGACAGTTTTCTGGCCTGGACTTATTCAGTGATTTCAACCATGAGTTTCTGTGACCATATGCACAAACTGTTCACACATGTGAAAGAAGGGATTTGTTTATTTTTAAATTTTTTTTTTAAATGTAAAATCCTGTGATGCACCCTCTCAAAATGCTTAAGTCAACCAAGCTTTCCTTACAAACTACACAAGATATTTTTTTTCAAATTTATATGGTCAGATTTCTGTGGTCAATTATGAAAAGATGTTGGATGTCACTAATGTTTTCTATGTTCGAGAAAAAAGGTAGATGCCAGAAGCTAATTTTTTTCTTTCTGGTTATATAATAGGTGGTAGATTAAAAAAAAGAAATTTTGCAATTTTAGACTTAAAACATATTTCAGAGTAGTCAATCTAGGCAGAGTGATGCTTATCTAGAAGTGCAGCCTTTTGTATAGCTCCAGCTGGTGTAAATGCACTATGTATTAATACGGTAGCATGTTTAGCACCAGAACGAATCTGGAATTTAGGAGCTTGATTCCTGATGGGTGAATGAAGGAGGCAAATTACTTTTTCTGTGTTCTTTTTTCAAGCATAAATTTTGTGGTTGGAGAGCAGCTTTCCAAAATGTAGTTGGTTATGCCAGACAAGAATGGTATATGGTGGCGTTTTTGCAAACTATCTTTTAATATGCAGATGTTTGCATATGTACTTCCAAAGTCTCATAGGCTCAGTCTGGAAGCAAAAATATTTCAATCTAGATAGCTGGTAGTGCTGTGCTGCTTTGTAATTAGAAGGTCTGTGAGGTCACCTAGCTAAAGGCAAATTCTTCCGCTGTTAGCCCTTGTGAATTCTACAGTGGGTCCCCAACATGGCTTTTAATTAGAAAGCAGAATAACCTATTCAAATTAGAAATGATGGAAGCTGACAAGGACAGTACTTTTTTTTTTTTTTTTTTCTTCAACTAGAATAAACTAGTCCATCTCCAGGAACTTGTGAGATGGTCTTAAATATTTCTTATCGGCTCCTTTTTCCTCATATTTTATTTTATATTAATGAAACTCATCATCCTCTGATGATCTATACCATATGTTAGCCATTTATACTGTGCAAATGACAGCATAATCAAGTCCTTTTACACTTTTTTAATTCATCACCCAATAATTAAAAAACAACAGCGCAATCCTGTGCTTTTGCGCGTGTTGAGGCGGTGCTGATCTCAGAGCTGTGCTGACACGGTGTCTGAACATCAGCTCTCAAAAGCAGGAACGAGCTGGCTGAGGACAAGAAGGAGCCCTGTGGCACTGACTCCATGCAAATTGCTCTAGGGAGTGTGTGTCAGTGATGGTTAGGTAGAAGGGAAGGAAAAAAACATGCTTTCACATTTTAAACCATAAATTCAGCTCCCTCCGCAGTGGGTACAGGGGTTTATCCCACTTGTTACCCACAGCATGAGCAGGTCTGTTCCAGTGTCAGTTCAGTGTCCATCCTAATGTGGTACAAACAAGTCTTGCAATCCCAGACAGCCCTTTCCCTGTCTGATTGCTGTGATCAAAGCAGGAGCAGGGCAATTGACCACTACCAATGCCTTTATTTTCTGTTAGAATGAAATGCTGGCCATGCATTTGCACTTGCTGAGGCTGCTGTCGCATTGCTGCAATGTCCCTTTTGATCCCCAGCTAGCACAGAGGGTTCTGGTCTGTACCCAGGCAGGACTGGGGCACATGCCTGTCTTTGAGGCATCAGCTCTCCCTGCTCTGGTGACTTGACTACCAGGTAGAAGAAAATGGAGCTGCTTCCAGGCAAGCTGGCTGAGGACCTGAAGCTCAGTTTTAGTGAATTTATTTACCCTCATATCTAAGTGCACAACAGGACTCTCTCACAAGCCTCCCAGCACGCTCCTGGTAGTTTGTATTCTTATTATTTCTTCCAAATGTGTGTGTATCAACTGCTGTGTACTCATAACACCCTGGTTTTAGAAGCTATTCAGTGGTAGGAGGAATGTACGTCGTCCCATTGTCTCTACTGGTGGTCGTAGGAGTGCATCTATCAAACAAAATCACTTATGGCCCTTGGGGTTTTCTGGTGATAAAACCTAGCGGTAGAATGACAGAGTGAGCATTTTCCTTTTCTTCTTGCCTGGATAATATTTTTATACACTTTTATATGCAATTTTTTTAGATATTTGCTATTTTTATTGTAGGGTTCTGGTTGGGTTTTTACCAGTTGTCCTGGTTGTCTACAGGCCCAGATTCTCACAGGAATATTTCCCTTCCCTTTTCTCCTCCCCCTTTCTTCCCTGATAGATGAAAGCCATTGCATTTTCAGCATCAGCTTAGAGCGAAGTAACACCTAGGGCCTGATCACTCTTTTAGTTGCACTGAAATCAGAGGAAGTTTCATGGAAAGTCCCGCTGGGCCCACCACAGTGTCTGGGGCCAAAGACGAAATAACTGAAACATGTACAACTAATTACACACGCAGGGCGGTCTGTGTGAAGCTCATGCATCAGGGTGACGCCGTCTTCCTTTGCTGTGGTAGGAGCTGCTTCCACCACAATGTGTTTGAATAAAACTGTACCTCTCTTGATTACGATGATGCTACTTCTTGTAGGCGCTTCAAAGTCATACCCTAGTGCGCTGACTACCTTCAGTAGGGAGGAAGGGTGAACATCATGGCTTATCTATGACAGATTTCACTGCTCTTGTGGTTAACCCTACAGTGTCAGGTCTTAAATAGAGTTAAGAAACATTAAAACCTATTGGTAGGAAGGATAAGGGGAAATGAACCAAATTCAAGGATCTTGGTCTTGTAAAATAACCTTTTCTCTGCTGGCATTCTGCAGGGAATTCTATGTATGATAGTTGAATATAAACTTTAGAGTATGTTTATATTAGCAGAACTGATAATGGAAATATCTTTCTTGAACTGAACTAAAATAAACAACAGACACCTGTTCTCTAACATTTTTCAAGGAAGAAAGAGGCAGGTGGTTGTGCTATTTTGCACCAGGGAGTAGAAAACAAGTTAAAATCCAAACTGAAAGCAAAATTCTACGCAAGTCTGCTCCTGGGACTTGGTGGGTAGAGTAAAGAAAAAAAAACTATTTGGTTTGTTAAGACCCACAAGGAAAAAAAAATGCAAAACCCAAATGAATCTCATGTCTTGTAATGCCAAGTATTCTCAAGTTGTGAGAATAATTTTAAACAATATGTATGTATTGTTAGTTCCTTATTTGAAAGAAGAGGCTTGTGGTCTCTAAATGTATAAAACATTTTTTCAACATTCCAGTTTTTCTGTAGCTGAGTCCATGTATGTTAATTCTATTACCAAATAAAAACAATGAGGTCTCTGCTCCATTTGAATTAACGCTGTAGAAGGGTTCATTTTATTCTGGTGCTTTCTATATCCGATCCAGGCATGGCACTTGCCGTCTACTTTCTAGCATCCAGCTTCGTGTAGAGTACTAGTAATAATCAACTTCTTTTTTTTAAGTGTAGTGGGAACATTGCCTGGACATCAGTCATTGCTCACCATTTGCCCCTGTGACAAGGAGGAATTAGTGGCATTGCCTAATTTCCTTAAAAAAGGAAAAAAATAAAGAGTGGCAGAGAGCGAGCTATTCTCTCCAAGCACGATGTAAAGTTCAGAGGTGTTCAATACAAGGCTTCATGTATTTCCTCTTGCCTGAAATTCTGGTTTCAATTCACTACTTTCTTCTCTGGGAGGTTCACTGGTATTGATTTTCCTGAAGAACATGCAATCCACTCACCACTGTATCTGCTTGTATTCTTATACCTTACCATCTTGGTCTAAGTCTTCATGTACCTCCAGTCCTGCAAGCAGAGATGAAACCAAGCTGCCAATTTCTGTTAGATATTGAGGGTTTTGATGTAGCCGACTGTGATCTTCAACTCAAAAGTACTGACTACGCCATAAGCAAGAGGGGAGAAAAGATGGTTTGGAAAAAGCGTCTAATGATTTGGGTGACTCACCTCCACTTGCAATTATGGTCTCAGTGTCCTCTCTCTGGTACATAAAGCCAGTGACATGAATGTCTGAAGCCATTACCAACCGGTGGTTCCCAAAGTGATGCCAGCTGCTTGCTGAACCCCCCAGAAGCAAGGTAAGTGCTGTGTAACTGCCTTCAGAGCCATGCCAGGCAATAAAACCAGCAATTGCCAGTTCTGTGAGGACACAGAGGTAGCTGAAGGCACAGCTGTCTGAGATCTGGCTACAGTTCCTAGGTCCTAAACTTAAAACATGAAGTGTCCAAAATCAATGACTTGGGTATCTCCACCCACACGTGTAAGCGATAAAAAGAAGAAAGTTGTGTTTGATGCTGACTTCCTTAGACAGAATGGTCCCCAGAAGTGACGCTACTTTCCCAGTTGGCCTCACCTAAAACCATGATAAGAAATGGCAGAAAAGAGACAACAAACACCTTGTAGTGGTTGCAGTATTGCAAAAAGCATTTTCATGGCTGGTGAGACCACCGTTCATTCATCTCTGCTGAAACTACTCTTTCTCTTGAAAG
>VZTO01002933.1:79572-94910 GCA_013400615.1 Syrrhaptes paradoxus | reverse complement strand
AGGAAGAAATTTTTCACTGTGAGGGTGGTGAGACACTGGAACAGGTTGCCCAGGGAAGCTGTGGATGCCCCATCCCTGGAGGTGTTCAAGGCCAGGCTGGATGAGGCTTTGAGCAACCTGGTCTAGTGGAAGGTGTCCCTGCCCATGGCAGGGGGGTTGGAACTTGATGATCTTTAAGGACCCTTCCAACCCAAACCATTCTATGATTCTATGATTCTAAGTTATAAAATTGCTGGATTTGAGAATGGATATGTTCTGCTTGCACCCAGTTTAAGCAGGCTCTCCTATTCTAAATGCAGAATTTTTTGTATCTGAGCAGAAAGATTCAAGTCATAGGTATAAACTAAATGGAGAGGAAAGCATTTTAGTATCTACCAGTAAAGATTTCCAAAAAAAGGATACAGGAAATATATGCACAAAATGAAACTGCTACAACAATTTATACTCTGAAAAATTGCCATTTGACAGTACATGGAGCAGAAGAGGCCATTTTTGAGCTGGTGGGCAGAATCCCTCCCAGAAAATGACACCTTCCTTTAAGTGGCTGTCCTTTAAAAGAATCACATTAGTGCAGGTCACTCTGAGAAAGCTGTGTCTGATTTTGTAAAAGAACAGATCTGAGACAGCTCTAACCTAAGAGGATTTTATTAACTGTTCGTACTTTGTGGTGTACTTAAACCAGACATTAATGCTGTTAAAATGTTACCATTACTTATGTCTAATTTTTAATCTTCTTCTTAGTATTATTCAAATAGTCCTTTTTAGTTTCTGCCACTCACAGTCTTCTGCCATCTATGAAACTGAACAGGAAGTTCAGACCTTTGATAAATCCATCTTGGAGAACTCCAAACATTTACAAAAATAATGACATAATCCTTCTCAATATCATCTTGTTAATACATTCATAAATGGACTCCTTGCCTATGTCATGATTAACCCAGACCAGTGAGACAACAAAACGCAGCTGCTTCCTCACCCTCCCCCATCCCCAGGGAACAGGGGAGAGAATTGAAGTGATAAAGGGAAAGGAGACTTGTGGGTTGAGATAAGAATAGTTTAATATTTGAAATACAATAAAAATAGTAGTAGTAGTAGTAATAATAACAATGTCAATAATAAAAATTAATAATAACAATAATAATAATTAGTGATACACAGTGCAACTTCTCACCTTCTGATGACCAAGGCCTAGCTCATTCCTGGCTAACAGTCCCAGAGCAGAGAAAGTACCAAAACCACAATTCCGGAAGACAGAAAGCCCAAGCTTCCAGGCAAACTCTCGTAATACACTGAATATGACATTGGATGATATAGAATATCCCATTGGCCATTTGGGTTCATTACTCTGATTCTGCTCCCTCCCACCTTCTTGTGCACCTGCACACCAGCAGTACGTGGGAAGCTGAAAAGTCCTTTATTGTCTTAGCAACAACTGAAAACATCAGTATGTTATCAACATTCTTTTCATACCGAGTCCCATGCCGAACCCCAAAACCACAGTGCTATTCTAGCTCTAAGAAGAAAAATGTCTCTATCCCATTTGAAACCAGGACAGCATACTACCTTAGTCATTGCTGAAGATACACTATCACTCACTGTTGGCCTCACCTTATGCCAGCTCTGACATGGTGCATATGTGCTCCCAAATCACTGGGAGCAGAGCTGCAAGAGCAGGAGCTGGGATAAGTCTCATGGGGGTCTATCCTTGCTTCCCGTGGGAGCTGCATCAAGCTCTGCCTCAAGCCCCTGGCCCTGTTTTAAGCTATGCTGCAGATATCCCTGTGCTTCTATACCTGGCCATGCACATCCCTGCATGTGACCCTGACCCACTGACTCGACTTCCTGGCTTCGCCTAGGACCTGTCTCATCACCACGTGCAGTAGGTCCTGCCGGCTGCCCCTGGCTACTGTAACTGCTCCCTGCTCTCCTCACTCCCTGGGCATTGTGGGGCTGTGCCCTGTCACCCTGCTTGTTTTGCTGCCACTCTCAGTGCCCAGGTCCCCAGCCCGTCCACAGCAGCCCCCTCCCACTGCTGCCTCATACCCTCCTTACTGAACTGCTGACCTGAGCTTTTACTGTGTAACTTTCTTGGGTTCCTTAAAAGAAGAAAACACTATTATTTATTCACATGGGATTCTGTAGCAGCACGAGGAAGAAATGAAGCATGAACAAAAACATTGCACCGTTACTACATTCAGTTATCCAGCTGAATCATGCACATGCCAGCAGCACATGCTTAACAGAAGTGTCTTCCTAATGCCCATGAAAGACTCCAGATGCTGTGCACAGTAGCTGCAGCACTGCAATGTCAAACCTAGACTAATGCACTTTCCTAGTTGTACTTTCCCTAGATTTGGGGCTCACAGCTTCTTTCACAAGTTGGCCAAAATTTGTTTGCATTGTGAGCTTTTTCCCTGGACAGTGTGAGCAAGGTCTTTGAGGAAAGTCTCTGTTATCCTGCAATGCTACTGCTGGTACAATATGGTGGGTTCTTTTTCAATAATTCGTCCCTAGTTATGCAGTAAGGATGAGCCGGTAGCCAACTACCTCTTTTCAGGGCTTTCAGCAAACAGAACTTGAAGACAGCTGCCACACAGAGAAACATGATATGCTTGTGGTGACCTTTTGGGAACACATTGAAAAGATGAGAAAATTGAAACATTCTACCAGCAAAACAGGGCAGCTCTGGGCAGAAGCAAAGTAAGGCAGCAGATTGCCTGGAGTAGAAAAACATTTGGTGTCCTTCAGTGCATCTGCTGAACGAGAGGTCAGTATTGGTAGGAGAACTCTGGGGATAGGAGAGGGGAAACAGAACATCCTTTCTCAGAAACAGCTGCTCTGATCATGCTCTAGAAACTACTTCAGGAACAGCAGTGAAAATAAGTTACATTTTCACCCTTCTGCTCCCCAGTTCCTCCTCTTTTGACTACTGTCTTCCTTCCATGGCAACTGTAGATGAGCTCTGTTCCCTCTGCCCCACCCTTAGACAGTAATGCTGTTTGCTTGCAGTGTTGAGAAGCCTTCACGAAGCAGAGCTTTCAGAAGGTCCCATCTTCACCCCTTCTGACTTGCTGCAGAGAGGAAACTGACAACATGGGAAGTTCCAACTTAATCTTATCAAATGACTCTCCTGTTTTTTCACCAAAATGAAAAATATATTAAAGTATAGACCCTGCCAATATATCTGTTTAGACCTGTCAGGGCACTGCGCACTGCATAGATGGGTGGCTCCCTGCAGGCTGAGGAGCCAGGAGCTCCAGGGGCTCCCCTGGAAGCTAGGGCCCATCCCGCTGCCCCAGCCAGAAGCAGGGCAGATGGGGGCATGAGGGGCAGCCCTAGCCCTTAGCATCAGGCACCTCCCTGGGAACAGGCTGAGGCTGGGCCAGGACATGGGCCCATGGGTGGACTCGGCTTGATGGGACCAATAGACCATCAGGGCAGGGCTGTGGGCACCGGAGAAGGTCCCTGCTTTGGTGTTGCTGGAGCAGGGGCTGACAGCCCTGGGAGGCTGAGATGGGGTCCTGGGTTGTGGGCAGGTGTGGGGAGCCCACTGGGACTGGGTAGGGACAGTCAGTTCTGTCGGTACCCTCATGGCCATGACTGTAGTGACTGTAGTGTCTGCCATTCCTGAGCAAAATATACAGTCACTAAACATTGCTGTTACTTTCTTGACAAGGAAAAGCAAGGTTGTTCAATGAATTTTACATCATTTTTCTACTGATATTTAAATACAACTTTTTTAAAATTAACATTTCTAATGTTCCTGAAGCAAATTTGTGCCATTCAAAAATTTTTAAGGTTATAGTGTCCTCAGCAAAAAACATCAGTCCTGCTTCTCCTTTTCTAGACCACTCACAAAGGTTTAACAACTGACAAATATGAAGCCTTATTTTCATGTGGGTCATGCCTGAAATTTCATTGAGGGTTTGCTGTGCGAAAAATCTAGTCTGAAATGTTTTTAATTTTTTAATTGCACTACAAACATTGCCACATAACTCTCTTAATAGTGTAGTGGATTCAATTTTCCCTAGCAAGCTCACATGTTGTGTCTTGATTAAAATTGTTTACTAAGCCAAGAAATTAACACTGATATTCTTCCTTCACTTTCAGATTATGAACAAGACTGGTATTTGCTATGACAGTCACTTATGGCATTAAATATCTCATAATAATATTAGATGGCACACAAAGAACAGCATGGATGACTTTCAATTAAGATAAAGAGATGGGTTGTGTAACATAGTAGTAAAAGTTGCACCTCAGAAACTAAACATCCATCAGCCGCTCTTGCTGTAAGTTTTCAAGGCTGTTATAGGAACACCGAGGAAATAAATCTCTTACAGTAAGTAAGATGCCTTCAAGAGATTTCAGTGCTCTTCTGGCTAATTTCATCACCAAACTTTTGGACTATTTCCTGTTCCAAAGCTAGTGCAATTTTCCAGAACTGGTGAATAAATCATTTGATAAAAGGTTGGGTTTTTTTTTTGCAGTTAGACTTTTAAGATTCCTCAGTATAAACCAACCCAAATGCAAGAAGTCAAGTCATTGCAAAATTAGGCCAATTATTTTAAAATTGAAAGTATTTTTTCTTCTGATTTCCTGGAAGATTTCCGTATTTTCTTCTGTGTAACAAAAAAATGAGTCCATCAGATGATTAAGAGATGAAACATCATCTTTGGTGTTTCATTCTAGCTCAGGAATGAGCACGTACAAAACAAAAGAACTTTATCTGTACAAATTTCTGGAGATCTACTTTACAGCAACGAAAGCATATGACTCATAGACCTGCATCAAAGCACAACTAATAATAGCATTGCTTATTTATCTTTCCTATGGCTGAAAGTAATGTGCATTATTCAGAGATTGCTTACTCTCTACTGAAATACAGCCACTTCAGGGAAATAACATGTTATTACAATGTCCCTGGGTACAATAGCAAATTTTCAAAAATAAAAGTGCTTTCAATGAAACAAAAAGCAAATAGTGAAAAATATTACAATCGAGACAGACGATCTGTAGTTATTATCTTTTTATTATCTTTTTTATTGTTTTTGAACCCATGGATTGTTTCACTGAAAGTAAAGCGAGATATTTTTTCAAAATCATATGTAATCTACAGTTATGTAGATTTTTGGAAAACAACTCAATTTTCATATAAAATTAAAGATTTTTTTTCCTCTATTTTACACTTTTGCCTGATGCCATCCTACCATCCTGCAGACAGCTATAGAGATACTACAGACAGCTATAGAGACATCTGAGACAAGTGTCCTTCAGAAATTCTGTTATTAAGACATGGAAGAAGGCATCAAAAATCCAGTGTCAAATTTTGAGATCCTTATCCTAAATTACCTCACCAACAGAGACTTCTTTGTAGTCATGTCATTCTCTATGCAGCATTGCACTTTGACCCATGACTGAGTAAATGCCTCGGATAATATGTTTCTTAATCAGTCAGAAATCTTGCAGTTAAACCAAGAACGATATTCCCTCTCCTGCTTTTCCTAAGGCTGTATGCACTGCATCTGATGCACTTCCAGTCTCTGCAGCTGGCGCACTTATATTCTAGCATATTGTTCAAAACCGCTGGTGGCATAGACTGTTGTCACAAGATAATTGAAAGTATTTCTGAGAAATGTTTGTTGGAAGTCCCAGTCAAGATACTGCTTTCTAAGCTGCAAGAGACTGATGGTATGGCAATGTTCAATTGCGTTTTTGTATCATCATTGAGATGGAATGTGCATTTCTTTATACTTGGTGTAATGAACAATTAGTATGGGGAACCACAGAGAATTTAATACTCGTACTCTTGATATAAATCTTTGTAAATAATGTACAAACTAAATATGTTCTTATAATGTGAAATATTTGGGGCCACATTTTCTTTTTTAATATACATTTCTCTTTTTGTATAGATACGGCTTCTCGTATGATAGGCTGCTAAACCTGAAATAAATAGTATGAACAGTCACCAGACTGTTAAATTAAATCAGTAAGTAGTGCTAGCCAACCACATAAGAGTCCTCATTTACCGATACACACCTGGCAATATATGTTCATCCACTGTGTTCCTCTAGTCAGGCACATATGTATGTACAACACAGCGGACAGAAAAACAATGCCAAAGTAAGCTGAATCCACATCTATTACTTTGTCACAGAGAAGCAGCATTTCATGTACAGATCTTGAAGTTCTTTGCTATTGTGACTTAGCATTATAAATCTCACTGGCATAACAAGTTTGGAAATTTTAATTAGTTTACATAAAGGCACTGTGTTCCAGAGGAGAGCGTTTGGGCTGATATACCAGAGAAGGTAATTAATATAGCTGAAAGTGTCTCTTGGCACAGGGAGCATCACAAGCACACAACATGAATCAAGGCTTCTGCCGCTTGGGTTGATATAAGATAGCACCATAAAAGGCCCTTCTCCTACAATAGGCAGGATCTGTGTTTTAAAGACATAGTCAAGAATTTTGTCCATGAGTTACAAAATACCATGCAAAAGTTTTGAATGTGCACAAGTGAGTGAAAGAGCAATGTTTCTTATTTTTGAACAGACTTGAGATTAGAAGGCTTCCATAATCATTGTCAATTCATTGTGAATGTTAAAATACCAATTTTATCATCTATCTGGCCTTTTTGGTTTTTATTTGTCAGAATGGAAGGAAGCGCTAGCTATAGTTAGCCTCAGCATTTCACGAATAATGAGAATGCAGGGAATTTGCAGCTGTCCACATGTCAAAAGAAGGATGAAACAGAAAGGAAGGGCTAGAACACGATTTGTTTTTCATTTATTATTCTGCAGAAAAAAAAAAAATTGTGAAAGGAATTCTCCTAGCTAAGGAAAATATTTTAAAATAGCTTACCTGAAAATAAAGCTTGAGGTAACTAATCTGAGAGCAAGATGCAAACACTGTGGCAGGCTTAGCAAATTGTATATATTAGCACTCATTTGAATAGATCTCTAGAAACTTCAGCTACAGCTAGAAACTACAATCAGAATTCCACTGTTCTACATCTTTTCAGATACATGTCACAATGACAACGTTGGGCCTTAAAACAGAAAATGCTGAAAGAAATGTAGAGGCAAACATGAAAAGTCCCAAGGACCAGTTCTTTTTTCCACATCAGACATTCCATTCATATTCCACAATGTATGCCACCCTTGTACTGACGAGCCACCTCTCCAGGCTACAAGATAATTCACTTTCCATACTGTATTATCAACAAGCAGTTGACGAGGTGTTCAGAGTCAGATATGAATCAAATTTTAATCTGAAGCTTGGTGTCTGGGCTCGAGGTAATATCATGCTAGGGTTCATATTCAGGGACATAAATCTGATGAGCTATTCTCACTAGATATGAATTAAAAGTGACATACATTTGAAATAATGGATTATCACAATATCTGGCAGTTCTGCTGCATGTGGGTTGTATTCCTATCCTCAAAACAGCACAGAGGTTAAAGCCCATGGACAGAAATTTGGCCCCAACTCAGCAAAACACCTTAGGTACATGCTTAAGTTGATCCCTCATCAAAAAAGCACAAACCAAAACATATGTTTATACTTAGTAATTTGTTAAAGTGCTTTCCTGAATCAGGGCCTGATTCTGGGAAATGAGGTTCTGGCAAAACTGCCTCATTTGCTTCCTGCATGCCAGTCAGCCAAAATATTGCCTTGTGTAACAGAGGCCTTGGATTATGAATAAAAAGTAATTATTGTAACAATTTATGCAACTAAATGTAGTGCATGTATAGCAGGTTTATTTTAAGAATACTTAAAACCAAAGCAAACTGAAAGAACTAGGTACAGTATAAAGCTTGTATTTTAGCTCATAGTCTAACACTGATGCTATCTCCAAAATGCTCTGATTTATCCCAGACTCCCTTTACAGCATATAATTAGTATTTACATTTTCTCTGCAGTTGCTGCTACCGTTTCAGAAGAATGGATGACACTCATGCTGCCAGATTTAGAGACTCATATGAGTGAAATGAATACTCCACTACTCCAGTCACAATATTTGTGTATTGATGAGTTACTAATTTAAGATCTGGAACTCATCTTTCAGTTCCAAATTTACTCAGAACCAAGGATTGTTTAGAATTAGTATTTTAGATTAGCTCGTTAACTATTTGTGTCTTTACCCATGAAGATTTGTACTTGATTTAATTTTAGTTCTGTACCTAGTTTAAAAGCTGATGGTCTTAATTTACTCTTCAAGTAGTATACAGTATACTCAAAAATTATCCCACAAAAGGTATGAAGTATTGTTGTGTTTCATAGATGCAGTAGCAGCATAGTCTCATACCTCACTGCTATGGAAACTAAAGAAAGAAGAAATAAAGAAAACAGGGGTCAAAAGTAAGTAATATTTTCAACTGCAAGAAAAAGGAATGGTCATAGCTGTACAGTGTTTTCCTCAAAGTAATACAAAGAAACACACTTTTGTAGAATAATTAAAAAATATTTAAAATATAGTAAAAGCATAAATTAGGGGACTTTCATACAGAACAAATTATGCTAAATAAGGGAGACAAAATAAGAAGTAAAAAATTGACATGGCAAGGGAGCTGTGCTGATTAGGAAGTGGGCAATTTAGTTTCTTCAGCAGTGTGAAACTCCAGCATGAATTAATTAGCTTCATGCAGAGTCCTGCTGTTTCCTCTTCTTTCCTCAATCACTGTTGACTACATAAAGTCACACCTCACTCATCTTCTTTGATTGTTTAATTTTAGCAGACTTTTCTTTTCATAGCACTATTAGTAGAGCTAAGCTTTACTCTGCATGTGCGCCACAGGACCACTGAGGCTATTTCAAGTTTGAAACAATATTATTCCAATATTTTGCTTTCAGCAAATCATTTCACTGAACTGATAGTGATAGTAAGATATTGAAGCCATAATCCCACCTTACTTTTGCAACAACTCCCACCTACTTCAGTGGGTGTCTTGGATTTCTAATGCACAGATTAACTCCCAGAGAAAAGCAGGCAGATTTGCTCAGCTCAGTAAGATTAACTACCACTAAGCTAGTAGGGCAACCTTTAGGATATGACTGAAGACATCCAATAGGACCAGATAATATTTATAGGACAGAAAAACGGAGAGAGCACTAGATGTCTTTATAAAGGCTTTAGAAATGTATGCAGAACACAAATTACTAGGGAAAAGTGGTCAGCTTTTAAATGGTAAGCACCTAGGGGATCGAAAGTTTTGGACTGTGTATTCAAAAGCTAATAATGTTCCTGTTTTGAACACTTACAGGAAGATTATAAGAACAGACCTATAGGCTGCCAGTATAGAGTGACTTTTTGTACGGAGCCCAAATTACTGAACAAGTTTACATTTTTACAGATTTTGTTACTTTATTAACTAAACTAAATATATAAGCAAATGTATAAAATACAATACATTCCTAACAAATCAAATGAGGAATTACTTATGATCAGTCATAGAATCATAGAATGGTTTGGGGTTGAAGGGANTCCTGTAGGCCCCTTTTAAGTCCTGGAAGGCTGCTATAAGGTCTCCCCGGAACCTTCTCTTCTCTAGGCTAAATAAGACAAACTCTCTCAGCCTCTCCTCATATGGGAGGTGCTCCAGCCCTCTGACCATCTTTGTGGCTCTCCTCTAGACTCACTCTAATGGGTCCATGTCCTTCCTGTGTTGAGGACTCCAGAGCTGAACGCAGTACTCCAGGTGGGGTTTTGTGAGAGCACAGTAGAGGAGGAGAATCACCTCCCTTGACCTTCTGGTCATGTCTCTTTTGATGCAGCCCAGGACATGGCTGTCTTTCTGGGCTGTAAGTGTATATTGCCAGCTCACGTTGAGCTTCTCATCTACCAGCATAAAATTAAACTAATTAGTAGGATTATTATACTAATAATTGTACTAAATTTCATAAACTAAAATTTCCTTAAACAGCTGTTACGATGACACATCAGTCCACAAAGTACCACAGAATTAATTATGTTCCTGAAATATTAGAAGTGAGCCCTATATATGCAGAATTTGGCCCTATGTTACTGAAAGATGCCCATTTTCTGTCACTGAATAGCTCAACACAGTCTAAAGTGCAGAAAGGCTGGTCTTTAAATTAGTGAGGTAGAAATTCATCTTCACAATGTGAGGATTACTTTTTATACAAAGTCCTGTCTCAGAGGTGCCTATCATGGCCAGGAGACCTTAGTTGCCTTTTCCCAGACCACTAGATGTAAAATTATGGTTATTTTTACATAGTTTTAACTTAGACAATGTCTGACAGAATTCCACTGTATGTCTATTTCAAGTAGGTCTCAGTCAGTCCTGTCATTACTAATGTCACATTTGGGTACAGAAAAATATTGTGCTTGACCTCTGAAGAACATGAAGTTACTTGCTTCATTCACCTTTCAGAGACTTCCTGCCCAGTAATGGAAAATGACCAGATACAATCATCTATTTCTCTGCCTTGAAATCTGGCATCAACATTCTGGAGGTGGGAGATGTGGGGCTGAGGTAGAGGGCAAACTACATTCCTGAGCAACCACGAAAATTGTACAAGGAACCCCCAAGAACACAGTCTGATCTCTAGCTACAGAAGTCCCTCCTCATTTCTCCCAAAAGAGTGAGGGAAAACAGCAGCAAGTTTCGAGGGTGGGATTATCTGATAGACTGGGAGCTAGTTGTAAATACAACACCATGTTTAAGTAAGTCACCTGGCCTAGCCTGTAATAGGGTAACTTTGCCAAATCCTGCATTTTGCTACCTCTCAGATGACAAACGGGAGCAACACATGGCTCATGCACTCACAGGAGTATCTGGGCTCCTGCAAAGGTTGGATTTATTCTGAAGGACAGCACTGACCAGAGAATCACTGAAGGAGCTTTACACTTCTTTGCCACTGGATACTACATTTAACCTGGAGTACTTTATATCTTATTAATAAAAGTATGATAAGATATTTTCAGACTATCCTCTGAATTTGTGTGAAGGACAATGCCTGGGGGAATAGAAGTTGAGCACAACCATTGTGGTACCTTCTGGTGTGGTATTTTACCATAATGTTGATTTATTCCCCCCAGAAAATCATCAATTCCTGCGGTGAGTGGAGACAAGTGGTAAAAACCATGTTTCTACAAAAGGGCCAAACATACCCTGGAGTGCATTAGGGACAGTGTAGCTCACCAGATGGAAGTGACTGTCCCACTATACTCAGCATTTGTGTGGCTTCACCTTGAGTACTGTGTGCAGTTTTGGGCTCCTGCATAAGAAGGATATAAAAATATTAGAATCTGTCTATAGAAGGTCAACAAAGATGGTGAGAGGTCTAGAGGGCATGACTTATCAGAATTGGCTTAGTGTACTAGGCTTGTTCAGCTTAGGGAAAAGGAGACTGAGGGGTGACTTCATTGCTATCTATACCTTTCTCATAAGGGGGAGTGGAAATTGAGATGTTGATCTCTTCTCTCTGACTTCCAGTTACAGAGCCCAAGGAAATGAATTAAAGCTGCGTCAGGGGAAATTCAGATTGGATATCAGGAATTCTTCACTGAGAGGATGCTCAAGCACTTGAACAAGCTCTCCAGGGAAGTGGTTATGCCCCCAAACCTGTTGGTGTTTAAGAAGTTTTTAGTTAATGCATGGTTAACTTTTACATTGCCCTTTGTTGAATCAGGCGTTGGACTCAGTGGTCCTCATGGGTCCTTTCCAACTCAGGATATTCTGTGATTTGATGATTCTAGGAGCTCTCACACTCTTCAAAGAAGAGAAATATCCATCCAAGTCCCAAACAGCTGTGTTCACACTTCTCTAAATGAGAGTACCTCTGTTGTTTTCCACTATTTTTCCATGCGCATAACTAAATATGGTCATATCAGTAAAGACAGTATTACAGTGAATATACCAAAAAGAATCTAATTCTGATATTTCCTACATTTTCAGTGATTCAAGTGAAAACTCATTCCTGTTAAATGAAACAGCTTATGTATATACTATATATACCTTATAAATACTATATACTATACATAAAAAAAGACATGGACCTGTTGGAGAGAGTCCAGAGGAGAGCCACAAAATTAAACAGAGGGCTGGAGCACCTCCTCTATGAGGACAGGCTGAAAGAGTTGGGGTTGTTCAGCCTGGAGAAGAGAAGGCTCCGAGGAGACTTAATAGCAGCCTTCCAGTACCTGAAGGGGCCTACAGGAGAGATGGGGAGGCAATCNATGATTCTATGATTCTATGATTCTATGATTCTATTCTATTCTATTCTATTCTATTTCAATAATTATTAGCATTTAAAATATTCATATATTTGAGAAAAAAAACAAAAAGTATTAATTATCTGCTAGGACCACTTTTGATTCACTGCAAGGAAGTTTATTCCAAACTTCAAAATGCTTTCCCAGCACACAACTGTAGTAATTAGGATGGATGCCTTTGCTTAACACATAAAATGAGGTTTATGAATCCCACTCTGAACCTATGATGTTAGCCCAAAATTATTCTTGTTCTTTGATCATCTTGCTTCTTGCAATCTCAGCATAGAAAGGGGAGGAAATAATTCGTATGGCAATAATTTGCAGACACTAAAAATTGTAGAGCAGATACTCAAAAAGGATTGACAAATGACTATACTTCTATCTATTAGAAAGGGAGTCCTTATAGAAGCAATATATTATGCTTATGATTCTACAGAGCAGGTGGGCATTTTCTTGCCATCTGCTGTATTTCTAAGAGCCCTTGAGGAAGTCACTAGTACATCAGTAGTCTAATGAGCAATTACAGACATTAATCAAGAAGTGCATGAGATGAAATGAATTATTTTTCATGTTTTTGGTGTACAGTCTATTCTGTGGTTTCAGGGTATGAGACCTTACCTCACACCAGCTTCAACATTTTTTTAGAGAGCTTCTAGTTGTGTAACCCTTTTCCTGTTTGCTTTGCAAAATAGGTATCTAGCAGTTATGGCTTTATTTCAACAGGTGCCTAACGTTCAGGCCAAGGGAAAGAGCACACTAGAAGGTACTTCCTCTTTTGTACTAGAATTGACTGAAAAAGGGCAAGAAGGATAAGTTTCAGCTTAATTGACGCAACTCCCAGAAATTTTTTAACCGTTCTTTCATGTAGTAACCAGACTTCCAAATACGTCTGTCTTGGGTAAAACAGAAGGCCAAGCTGCATGGTTTTTCAAGAGTGGACATGGTCTGTCCTTCGTGAGGGATGTACTCCTGCTCCTTCCTCTGAACCACTGCAAGGTAATTTGCAAAGGAGGGAAGGGGCACACAGAAGGTATTAATGGTTGGCTTATCATCTCCTTATGCTTCACTGCTCCTGCAAAGACTCAAGGCTGGTCACTGCCTCAGATAGCTGTGGTTCCCAGATCCCTCTTGCCTCCTAATTTACTCCTGAAGTGCATCTGATTGCCAGAGGACCCAGTGAAATGCACGGAGTATTTATCAGCATCATTATTCTCACATGCTAGATGGGTGGTTTACAGCTGCCTGAAGTAGCTGGCATGGTAATAAACTCCTGACATGAATTGTCTTTAATAAAAAAATAGGTAATTCAACACAGAAACTTATCAAATTTGCATTATGTCCTGGTTTCAGCTGAGACAGTTAACTTTCTTCATAGCAGCTGGTGTGAGGCTGTGTTTTGGATTTGTGCTGAGAAGAAAGCTGATAACATACTGATGTTTATAGTTGCTGCCAGGACGGTCAAGGACTTCTCAGCTTCTCTGCTGTGTGAGCGTCTGCAGTTGCAGGAGAAGCTGGGAGGAAGCACAGCCTCAATTACTAGTCTAGTAATTGAACTAGAACTTTAGGATTAAGACCCAAATTGGCCAATAGTCTATTCCATGTCATGCATGTCATACCCAATGTATAGGTCAGGACCAGATGGGAAGCTTGCTCTCGTTGTGGCTCAGCTCTCCCTGGGTGGTCTTTTGCTTCTTGTTGTCTCCCTCTGGGTCTCCCTTCTTTAATTTAATCCAGTTGAGATTGGATTAATCCAGATGAGGTTGTCTCAGTCTCTTGAGCACTCATGCTCTCATCTCCATTCCGGAATTGTGGTTTGGAGACTCTCCCTGCTCCAAGATCATTAGCTGGGAACGGGATGAACCTTGGTCATTGGTGGTGAGCAGCATCACTGTGTATCACTCATTTGTACATTTGTATATATTACTATTATTATTATTATTATTATTATTATTACCAATATTATTCTAGTTTAGTTATTAAGTTGTTCTGTTCTTAACCCACGAGTGCCTTTTCCTTTAACCCCCTTAGCTCTCTCCCCCAGCCCCAGGAAGGGAGACAGTGAGCAAGCAGTTGTATTTTGGCTGCCAGCCAGGGTCAGAACTACCACACAGTAATGCCCAGGAGACAAAATATCTTAGTTCTGACCAGAACTAGAGCATAAGGACAGCAAGTATGGCAGCCTTGGAGAAAAGGATTAGAACAACACTATTTTAATTCCACATGTCCTGGGACAAGCAGTTTAATGACCTTCATTTGCATTGTCTGTGAAATGGGGATAAATAATACCTATCTTACAAATCCATGGATGTATGTAAAAGTACCTCTACCGAAAATCCTTTACAAAACATCATGCTTTACTAGCATTTGCCTATTGACATGAAATTGGTTCTCAAGCTGCTCTTGGCTTTTGCATTAATTTGGTTTTGAGCCAGAGCAACATATTTTTCTTTATTTTATCTTTGCCTATTTACTTTAAAGCTTGTTCTACTGGATGAAGTTTTAGTCAGGGACTCCATGAAAGTGCATATGTTTCTTATTTGTTGTCTGTGATACAGTCAGCTGTTATGCTAACTGCTGAATGTTATGTCAGTGGGCAATCTGCCACTCAGCATAGATGGATGCTATGTATTTGGCTTCTCTTTTTTATTGTTGATGTTGTGTTTCTCCTTACAACACTATTGCATTAAAGTATAACATGTGGATAGAAACATAGAATTGCAAGGAAATTCATGGTCAAAATTTTACTTTTTAGTTCTGTGTAAAGTAGCATGTGCTTTTATCTGTCATACTTCTAGTCACCCTTTGCTAAAGCTTCAGGCACATGTTACATTAAGGAAATAGGTACATTAGGATTAGGATTAGGAATTGGCTGGCCGGATGCAGCCAAAGGGTTATGATTAATGGTTCTGTGTCAGGGTGGAGGCCGGTCACGAGCAGTGTCCCTCAGGAGTCCATCTTGGGACCGGTGCTCTTTAACATCTTCATCAATGACATAGACGATGGCATCGAGTGCACCCTCAGCAAGTTTGCAGATGATACTAAGCTGAGTGGTGCTGTCGACACACTGGAAGGAAGGAAAGCCATCCAGAGGGAC